>CM024199.1:29947401-29984901 GCA_013435755.1 Amphilophus citrinellus | reverse complement strand
ACCATGTTTCTAAGATTTGTGGGGCAGAGAACAAGAATTTCAGTTTTATCTGAATTTAGAAGCAGGAAATTAGAGGTCATCCAGGCCTTAATATCTTTAAGACATTCCTGCAGTTTAACTAATTGATGTGTGTCATCTGGCTTCATTGATAGGTAAAGCTGAGTATCATCTGCATAACAATGAAAATTGATGCAATGCTTTCTAATAATACTGCCTAAGGGAAGCATGTATAATGTAAATAGAATTGGTCCTAGCACAGAACCCTGTGGAACTCCATAATTAACCTTAGTGTGTGAAGAAGACTCCCCATTTACATGAACAAATTGGAGTCTATGAGATAAATATGATTCAAACCACTGCAGTGCAGTACCTTTAATACCTATAGTATGCTCTAATCTCTGTAATAAAATGTTATGATCAACAGTATCAAAGCTGCACTGAGGTCCAACAGGACAAGCACAGAGATGAGTCCACTGTCAGAGGCTGTAAGAAGATCATTGGTAACCTTCACTAATGCTGTTTCTGTACTGTGATGAATTCTGAAACCTGACTGAAACTCTTCAAATAAACCGTTCCTCTGCAGATGATCAGTTAGCTGTTTTACAACTACTCTTTCAAGAGTCTTTGAGAGAAAAGGAAGGTTGGAGATTGGCCTATAATTAGCTAAGACAGCTGGGTCAGTGATGGCTTTTTAAGTAGAGGTTTAATTACAGCCACCTTGAAGGCCTGTGGTACACAGCCAACTAATAAAGACTGATTGATCATTTTTAAGATTGAAGTATCAATAATTGGAAAGACTTCTTTGAACAGTCTAGTAGGAATGGGATCTAATAAACATGTTGCTGGTTTGGAGGAAGTAACTATAGAAGTTAACTCCAAAAGATCAGCCCATCAGCCCGTCAGACGTCTTTAAGGAAGCCTAAAAAGCTTTTTGCCGTCGGGACCGCGGTCAGAGGGAAAGGCTTTAAATGATGAATGATGTTGAGATTTATTGTTAATGCGGCAGCTTGAAGTCTGTTTGTGTTTTTTAATAATTTCACAGAATCTTCCTCAGGACACGGAGTTTCTCCAGAGTTTCACACATGGGAAAACTCAAATAAAGCTCCTGCAGGACTTTACTGCTCTCCACTAAACCTCCTGCAGCTGTTAGCAAGTAAAAGCTGACACAGAAGCTCAGGACCAGGACCGAGACCTTCGTCTGGTCTTCATCAACCAGCTGGAGCTGCTACAAAGTTTACCTTCACACACAGTGATGGGAACACCTGCCTTCACCTGGATGAGAACATGTTTATTCCAGCAGCTGATCCCACTGAGTCCAGTGAAGAAACACCGTGCATCATTACACAAGGAACACACCGCACACATTACATCAGTTTTACATAAATCTGCAAAAATAATTAGCTGTGTGTGGCGGCGGAGGCGTGGCCTCGGGCCGTTATTCCGCTTTCAGACTCACAATCGGGGGTCAGCCGCTCGGTGAGGAGTGGGCGGAGAGGCTCGGGATGTAATCTGGGAATTTTTCTGAATATTTGTGAGTGGGGCATTCAGATAGCTGTCTGTTAATGGAAAGTACACCCACAGGTATACACACACACACACACACACACACACACACACACACACACACACACACACACACACACACACACACACACACACACACACACACACACACACACACACACACACACACACACCAGAGTGAGGTGGGTGGATGCAGAGCAGGCGAGCTGGAGGAAGAATTACCTGCTTTGATTGGAAATGCTTCTGCTTATTATGATGATGTTTAACCTGCCTGCCCCCCCGTGGGTGTGTGTACGAGTCCACGCGGCGCCTGTGCACGCCAACACACAAAAACACCTCCTCCTTTACATCCTGGTCCCGGCAGTCCCCGTCCAATCAGCAGTCGGGGAATGTGGTTTCTATGCTAATGAGCACGGGGTCGTGGGGTCAAAAGGATGAGGGACCACACTCGAATAAATCTCCACTTCACGATAACTCACAATCAATCAGATCTGAGACCCTCCTCCTCATCCTCACCTTCTGTCTCCTACCTGCTCCTCCGTCTTCTCTGCACCCCCCCCTTCAGTTTCCTTCTCATAAAGCTCTCCACCATCTTTTCTCCTCCGTCTTTTTCACATTAAAAATCTTTCATCTCATCCTTTTGTCTCCGCCTTCCTCCAGTTTTAATTTAGACTGATGAAAACGACGACTTTTATTCCACAAAGAAAAGAAGACGATATCAGAGCTGTCACTAAGGTAGGAAAGATGCATCATCAGGTGTACTGCACGGACCACATTATTCACTGATGATCTCCAGAGTGCCCAGAGATGATATCTGGTCCTCCTGCAGCTGTTTGAGATTGAAGTCCAGATGTTGTCTTTCTTCTCCACCTGCATCCAGCTGCTCGTCTCTTCCTGCAGCTTCTTGTGCAGTGTAACCGCCTTTTAAAGGCTCTGGCCATGGACTGTCATTTATTTCAGAAGCCTTGAAATGCATGTAGCTACAAATGTTTTTCTTGCGCCATCTGCCTATTTCATCTTCATCGTGCCTTCATAGAAGTGGTCCTGCTTGCTTTATTGAACGATGAGCTCCAGGTTGCACTGAGGTAGTGTGCAGCAGAGTGCAAAGGGCTTAGGACAGAATTAGCACCTCCCAAGTCTGATGCTGGAAAATGGAGTGACCACTCTGAGTGGGAATGAGTGGGGGATGAGCAAATCTGAAGATTGGCAGAGTGATCGGTGCAACATATTAGTCTGTTATGGAGAAGAGAAGTCTGCACACCAAGGTCTATGTTCCTGTCCTGGAGGATGGTCCTGAGCTGTGGGCAATGATTAAAACAAGAAGATCAGAGCTGAGCTTCTTCTGGAGGCTGGACTCTCCCTCAGAAACAGGCTGTCATCCAAAAGCAGTTCAGAGTGCAGCCGCTGCTCCGACACACCAACAGGAGCCAGCTGAGTTTGTTCACGCACCGCATTACCATGCCTCCTGGATGTCTCCTAGGTGAGGTGTTTCACCTGTCTGTGTGCATCGTCTCCTGGTGGGCTTCACGCAGCTTCGGCCGGTTCGGATGTATCGACTCCCTTCTGCACCTCCCCACATCCTCGTGCTGCTAACTTTATGTTTCCACATCTGTGGCAAACTCAGGCGCCTTTTCCCTTGTTGTACTTGCCCTCCAACATCTTTACTCCAAAGAGCTGATTTTGCATTATAGACTGCTTCGAGGAGGGGGGGGGGGCTCCTTACTGTTTTCAGCCAGGCAGCAGCTGTTCCCACGGTGACAGCTTCATATTCAGTTAAGGTCATGGCCAAGGTTGCCTCTGTACTTTCAGATTCTTCACGGAGCTCGAGAAAGGTTTCGGGCCATTTCTTTATGCATGTGCTGACTGTCGGGCCCAGATGTGCGATATTAAGCCCTCTGGCCTTATTATAAAGACCTAATTACTAATAAGTAACTGCAAACAATGTGCATTTTGTATATAGTTAAAATCAGGTACGACAGCAAATGCTTACAGTTTATTTTTGTCCTTTTTTAGCTGCTTTCATGCTCTGTCCTCTTTAACCTTTCCCATCTTCTCTTTATTCTTTTCTGTATGTTTTTCTATCCCTTCCTCCTCCTCCCTCCTCATCTTCCTCCCCCGTCTGGTATCAATTCCTCCTCCTCTCTCCTCATCTGTCTCCATTCCCTCCTAATTATATTTGCCATGAATATATTTATGACTGCATTATTAGAGACTGTGCTTGTGGTTTTAAGCTGTAGGATCGTGATTAAGTGTAATGATTACACAGGCCGCCGTGACAGGAAACAGCTCTTGTAATTGGACAGGGTGACTGTAGGTTTTTGCAGATGAAATCTTAGAGTCCTTAACGGCTGCTGAAACCACTGTAAAACCAGATTCCTCCAATACCAGAGTGACAATAAAGCACATAATGAATACAGGACTCTCCAGCGAGGAGAGAAAGGTTCCTAACAAGAAAAGCATTTCTCTCACGGAGAAATATCAACCCTTTTGAAACCTCTGAAATATAATTCAGCATTAAAAGACACATTAAAAGAAATAAGTGCTTTTATCCACAACAAAAACGTCTTCCTGAACCACGGAGTTTCTCTGAGCACACACTTTTCTTCTAGAAGAAACTCAAATAAGGCCTTGAGGTTTATAAGCAACCTGGCTGGGTGATCTTAAAATCTGGGATTATTTTTATTTTGAAATGGACAGAAATGGGGAACTATGGGACCGACATGCAGTTTCTAAATGAACAAACAGGTGGGGATAACAATAATTAGAGCATTGATTCAAAGTGAACCAGCTGTGGATAGTTTGTTAGCTCAGAAATCTGTCAGAGAGGGAGATTTCCACCCTGCAGCTTTATTCTGCAGTATTTAACATGGACTGTCCAACCAATGCTAGGTTTCTAGGCCCTACAATCACAAGTCAAACATAATGAGAATGTCTGTCAGTGTCTCATTCATTGAGTGAGACACCAACTTGTGAAACTATTCTGAAATTTAGCCCTACAAGTCAAATCTGACTGAAAATGGTCCACAAGTGAACATTTAAAGACTTGAAATGTTTAAATAATCTGAAGTGTAAAATGCCGTCCTCTGAAAATCGAACTCCTCCCCATGATTCAGGAGCCTGCAGAACCTCCGTCAGCAGCAATAACAGCCCTCCTCATGTGCTGGACAACTGGCTGCCATGTGAGGACACAGAAGAAGGCAGGTCACTGGGGCCTTTTTAGTCCATTCCTCTTACATCAAACATCTTTGTCGGTTGTGTTTTGTTAGTTTGTTTTTAATAAATTATCTCTCTTCAGTCCTTATCACTTACTTTGTGCCAGTTTTTGACAAATGGGGGCTTGTCCAGGATTCAGAAGGGGGGCTTTTTTCTCAAGAGAAATAAACATCTCTGTATCTGATTAATAACTTTCACAGAAACCTACACTGCATTTATACCTTATTAGTCATCCTGGTGTGAAGAGCTGTACTGTTTGTCAAGTGTTGAGTCTCATCCATAAATTTTATATGAGTGGAGGCTTGCAGATGTTGAAGTGGTTTATCAGATGGGGTTTAGGGTGTGTTGCCTGTATCAGTGGATGTTCAGAGTTGGATTTGGCGATGAACCAGCTGTCAGGGGCTTCAGCGGTGATTTATGGACTGGAGGTTTGGGGTGCAGGACAGGAGTATAAGCGGGAGGTTTGTGGGCAGATGACAGATCTGTGAACTGGAGAATCCGAGGTGTATGATTGGTTGATAAATGGCAGATTTGTGTGGGTTAACATGCTGCATACATTTAAGGGTGCAGCACTGGTCAACACACTGATAATCTGAAAAAAGGCCTCTAACCCGGGGTTAAAGACAATGTTACTTATAAACTGACAAGACAAAATCAACTCAGTAACAAACTCAATACCTCTAGAGTGATAAAACACACCTAATAAATAAATATAATAAATAAATACATTTTAATAAATACCTTTGCAATGACATGACACAGAAGGCCATAAAGAAGAAAGAAAGGGGTGTTAATCATTAGGAATTTTATATATATATATATATATATATATATATATATATATATATATATATATATATATATATATATATATATATATGTGTGTGTGTGTGTGTGTGTGTGTGTGTGTGTGTGTGTGTGTGTGTGTGTTTTTTATAGTAGTCCTTTGGTGTTTCATAACTCATCTTGAACAGGAAGAACTGAGGTGTAGGACTCAGCTGGGTTTTAGTGAGTTTAAGCCAGTTTATTCCACTGCTTGGTTGGGGTTTATAAAATGAAGTAAGAGGGTTTCAGATTGATCTATAAAGCAGGACAGCATAATGTAACAGAGCTGGTTTATAACTAGTATTTAGGAGAAAAATGGGGGATCTATAAAGTGAAGTTCCACCTCTATGGGACTGATTTATGACTGTGAGGGTTTAGGTTGTAGACTGGTCTATAAAATGAGTTTTTATGTTGCTATGACTATAAACTGGAGATTTTGGGTGTCTGTACACTTGAAGTTTTGGGCTTGTTTATAATCTGAAGTGTCACAGAGGTCAATAAGATGCAGATTTGAGGCTGCAGACTCCTCTTCAGCTCTGTGGTGGAGCCTGCAAGGGTTTTGAACTCTGCGAGTTTGTATTCATCAGGTTTCGAGTGTCAGAAAGGGGAGTCTTTGCCTTTCTGCTGCATCAGATCTGAGGTTCTTGAGCCTGTCAGCCTGTCTGGATCATTTCAACCACACGGATAAACACCGAGAGCCTGAGAGATGCTGCACATCATCCAGAGCTGCCGGCAGATTAACTGATGCTGAGACTAATGAAGAGCTTTCAACATGAGAAGAATTGCACATCTGAAGCACGAGACAGCCAAGCAGCCGAGGAGAAAGACGGTATAGACGCCCGGCTGAAGCTCAAGAGTCAGTCTGAGTGTGTGTGGGCAGAGCATCACTGAACTAAGCTGCAGTGTGGCACAGACGTCAGCCAAAACAGATTGCACGACACCCAGGGAGGATAGATGGCCCGAGAGCAAATATCAGTGTGTGTGTATGTATTTGTGTGTATGTGTGTGTGTGTGTGTGAAGAGACAACCCCCTCCCCTCCCTCCTTCTACTCACACACAGCTCTGCAATGCCAGACCCACTCCCTCAGCCAATCAGGAAAGCTACACAAAAGAGTGGCGAGGTGTGGGTGCACTCGTATTGCCGTCTGTCGATGACGTAATTGTTTTATGATCACATGACGACAGCACTGACGTGTCTGTGTGAGTAATGTGGCATCTGTATGCAGACTGATGTGTTTAGGAGCATTTGTCATAAACAAACAAGAACATATCAACACAAAGTAACAACGTGTGATCACTCGGGCATTTGAGGGTTGTGTCAGGACAAAAAATACTGGATAAAACCATCCATCCATCCGTCCATCCATCCACCCACCCACCCATCCATCCACCACCCATCCAATCACCCATCCGTCCATCCATCCATCCATCCATCCATCCATCCATCCATCCATCCACCCACCTGTCCGTCCGTCCACCCACCCATCCATCTATCCACCCATCCATCCATCCATCCATCCATCCATCCATCCATCCATCCACCCATCCAATCACCCATCCATCCATCCACCACCCATCCAATCACCCATCCATCTATCCACCCATCCATCCATCCATCCATCCATCCACCCATCCATCCACCCATCCATCCATCCACCCACCTGTCCGTCCGTCCACCCACCCATCCATCCATCCACCCATCCACCCATCCATCCATCCACCCATCCATCCATCCATCCACCCACCCATCCATCCATCCATCCATCCACCCATCCTCTTCCAATTATCCTGTTCAGGGTTGCGGGGGTGGCTGGAGCCTATCCCAGCTGTCATAGGGCAAAAGGCAGGGTACACCCTGCACAGGTAGCCAGCCTGTCACAAGGCCAACAGAGAGAGACAGACAACCATTCACACTCAGTGGAAAGTAAAGCGCTTGGTTCTTTCAAAGTGATGGCACCTAGCCACTGGTACAGGTATGTGGATGACACCTGGGTCAAAATCAAAACCCAAGAAATAGCAGCTTTCACTGACCACATCAACTCAGTGGATAAATACATACGTTTTACCAGGGAGGACACCAGAGATAACAAGTTACCATTCCTGGACTGTGCGGTGCAGAGCCCACACACACAGACCAGTATCTCCTCTTTGACTCCCACCACCCTCTGGAACACAAACTTGGGGTGATCAGGACCCTACAACACCGGGCGGAAAGTGTTCCCTCTGAGGCAGAAGGGAAACAAAAGAAACACACACACATTAAGAAAGCCCTCAAAACATGTGGTTACCCCAACTGGGCCTTCATGAAATCAGCTAAGATGCACAGGAATGAAGGTCAAATACAAACTACAGAGAATAGGAAGGACAAGAGGAACAACATTGTCGTCCCTTATGTGGCAGGCTTGTCAGAGAAACTCAGAAGAATTTTCTCCAAACATGACATCCCAGAATACTTCAAACCAAGTCACACCCTAAGGCAAAAACTGGTTCATCCCAAGGACAAACCCCCCAAACACAAGATCAGCAACGTAGAGTCTGCTGTCCAGTGCAGTGAAGAGTGCTCGGACCTCTACATAGAAGAACCACCTCGACAGGACAAGACTCAGCAGTACATCTGCATCTGAAGGTCAAAGGTCACTCTGTGAGGAAGCCAATGTTCACATTTTGGACAGGGAAGACAGATGGTTTGAAAGAGGAGTGAAAGAAGCATCTATGTCCACTGTGAACAACCATCACTGAACAGAGGAGGTGGATTGCGTCACCAACTTTCCCCCACATACAGTGCTGTCCTGAGCTTCCACCCCAGACGTCTCAACCCCCATTCACACCTTTGTTCAGGTGACCTCAATAGGTCACATGAAACATTGGAGCGAAGTCCTAAATGATTGTAATGACCCACGTCTCCTTTCACACCTTGGCACATGTGTTTACACACATGAAAAATAGAGGGTCACAACCACCTCCAGGGGACCACGTCCACAGGGGTTTAAATACCTGGGTCTCTCCACGTTTGGTTTGAGAACTGAAGAAGCCTTTGGGATGAGAGGAGAAACATCTTCAAGAAACAACAAGACGTCCAGTCGCCTTTTTTCAAGCTCCAGAGACACTGTGACCTGGATGACTGAGAACCTACACAGACACAAAAGAATACAGCAATGAAAGAGGCCAAAAACAGCTGTGAATGACTGAGAAAACCAGGCTGGACAGCATTTAAATTAGAAACATTACATCTTACAGATATTTGACCACCAAAAACACTAAAACCACAGCAAGTCCTGAACAAAAGCAGCATTTAACTATCAGTAAATACGGAACCGGAAACAAATCCGGTGGGATTCCCAAACCTCGGCATGCACAGCAAACAGAGCCGACAGCAGATAAACCTTTCCAAATGAACAGAGACGGCACCAAATGGATTCCCACAGTAGAATCCACAGAAATAACTCCATCAGTGCTGGAGCTGGAGTCAGAACGAAACACCTAAAATACTGCACCAACTCAGCAGAGCACAAACACAAAGAAACTCCACTCCTGATTTGGGCTGAAACTCCAGAGTACAATGGAGCGAAGCAGGATTTAACAACAGATGTGGAAGCTGGATAACTGTGTGGCTAATCATGAAGAAACTGAACCAAACCAGGGCTTACAAACCAGAGACTATCTGGACTTTGGGCCAAAACAAAGCAGATGTAACAGGCCCAAACTGGATCGTGAATATTGGTCCAAACAAAGCTGCAAATGCTGCCCGGGTGCTGCAGGGATCTTCCTGAAGAACCTTGGAGTAATTACGTGGAAACGTGATGGATTATTGCTGAAACGTATGTTGATCGTGATGTTATTTAATATGCATTTGGTTCATTTGTGTGCTTTCATTTTGTTCTTTGCTTCCCACAATCTCATTTGCTATTTGTCAAATTCCAATTCTAACACGCTCTCATTTTTCATTCACTTCATATCTTCCCTCCTGGTCTTTGGCATTCGATCACTCCACACTTTCAATTATAGTTTCTGTCCCTCTCCACCTCCATCACTTTTTCTTTCTACACCTCCCCTCTTCATCACTCTTCTACATCTTCCACCTCTCCTCTTTGCGCTCCATTTACATTTTTCAACTCTTTTTTGTCACTCTTTTATCCCCTCGTCCCTTTACCATTCGTCATTCTTCTAATCCCTACTCTTCCTCCTCCTCTTCTTTTCCCAGCTAATTTCTCTTTCCTAGCGGCACATTTCCACCATCAATCCTTTTGTCTCTTTTGATTTGACCTCCACTCGCTCTCGCTTTGCTCCCTGCAGTCCATCATCCTCCTCTTTTCTTTTTTAAGCCCTCAGTTCACGTCTCCTCTTCACCTTGCTAACACTTTGTAGCTGCTGTTTTTGAGTGCTGTTGTTCTGCTGGTGGTTGAGGTTAAAGGTAATGCTGAATATCAGTTTAAAAAAGGAAGCAGCTGCACGATTCAGTGTTTTAATGACCATCCTTCCACCCTAATCCCCTCCCTTTGTGTGGTACACGGCAGCTTTCCATGTGTCCTTTAATAATAACAATACCAATAATAATAATAATCATAATAATAATAATTAAAGCCACAAGCGGCAATGATTGGGCCCTCGTACCTGGTGCGAGTCAACCCGTGGCGCACTCGAGCCGTGCCGCCCTGATGGTGTACAGAATGTCTGTAACCAATTTCATACATTTACGGGAAACTAAATCTTTTGCTCTCCATATAAACCCAATGCAGTATTTGGGGGGTGGTCACGGCTGCAGCGTCCAAAATGGGGCATGGGTCTGACGGACTTTTTTGATCAGGATGATGTCAAGAATGTTGAAACAAATTTTCGTGCATTTCAGACAAACTAATTCTGTGGACAAATGTGTTCAGGGTGGGAGGCTTATCAAACCACTAAAGTTTGACGCAGATTGGGCAATGTGGCTTTGAGTTACAGCCATTATTGTCTTCATGGTGAAACACCAAACTTTACATCCTGCCAGGGTCACGCCTTTTGGTGAAAACTCACAGTTTTGAAAACAGTGTAAGCCCAACTCCTTAAGGCTTTCCAGGGGAAATTTGAGATGGTTCTGCTCAACACCTTGGAGCTGCACCTCAAAGTGTAAAACATGACATTTCCTGTTCCCACTAGGTGGCACTGCGACCATAATTAAATATTGTCATATTTATGTGTTTGAGGGCAGACCCTCATCCTACTGAGGAAGTTCGATCTAGATTGGATTATGTAGGTATGAATGAGAGCCAATCAAAATTTCCTGGTGAATGATCAAATTTCTCCATGGCATCATGGCTACGCCCTCTGGTGAAAACTCACCATTTTTGAAATTTAGATTCCCCCTGGTGTGTAGATAAGACAAAACAAATATGAAGTTGATAACATCCAAAACCTATGAGTTATTAGAGAGAGTATGAGGGCAGCAAATCGCTAAAATCAGCCATTTAATTCAAAATGGCGGACTTCCTGTTGGGTTTAGGCCATTGGACCGTGGATCTTTTTTGTTTGTCTGGACATGTTATACATGTGTACCACATTTCATACATGTACATGAAATACAGCAGTGGGAATTGAACTAAAGGTGGCGCTGTAGAGCCATTTTGAAAGGGCCATGCCTGAAACCATTACAATACTTAAATTTTCATCAGACCTGACAGGCGTGCAAAATTTCATGAGTTTTTGAGCACGTTTAGGCCCTCAAAAAAGCAATTCATTTGCCTGAACGTCCAAAGCAATTACAATAGGGCCTTCCCACAGCCTGTGCTCGGGCCCTAATAAGCATCAGATTGTTGCAGGTAATTACAAATATTCCCATCCCAACTGTCTGCATTTCAAAATAAAAGCCTGGTGCTAGGTATAAATAGAAAATGGGTTCTTCTATCAGCCCCAGTTTCAGACAGCTACTGTATCGCACCAGTTAGAAAAACAAGTTAATGTGAAGGCCTCGGAGGCTCGTCTTTTCACCTCCCCACGTCTCACTCAGCCACACACTCATCCGTCACCATTAGCAGTCTTAAATAGACTATTGGCAGCCTCCACCAGTCTCCCAACGCTATGATTTATAGATGGAAACTCTTGCTGGCAGCTCTCGAGGAAGGAAATATGACTGCAGTGTAACATGGGAGTGAAACCGGCAGAAAAAAGGCCAAATGGACCTTTGCTTGTTAAATAACTCAACTCAAAATGATCATCTGCTCCACAAATGTTGCTTTTTTATGACTTTGTGCTGTTGGATATACAGTGGCTTTAGGCTGTGCTCACACAGGACATAAAATCTGTAACATACGGTAGATATGGATTGAGAAAATATGCTTTAATGAATTATTCACATACAAGGATGTTAGCTACAAAGAGAAAAATGGAGCATGTTGAATTTTTTTTCCTATTGAATCTCCAAACAGCTTTTGATGAGCAAAGGAAAAAAAGATGCTTTCCTGGTGGCAAAACATGGATCAGATCATCCAGAGGGTGCTGGGACACCCCCACCTCATCTATAACTATAATAGACCACACAGAGCACACCCACAGCAGGAACGTCAGGTATCCACAGGTGAGGCCTGGAAACACTGGCCGTGAGGAGGAGTCACCAGATGAAAGCGTTTGGGTTCCCAGGATTTAGCTAAAATATTCAAGCTGGAAGCAGCCACCAGGTGGCAGTGTGGTGAGGTTCAGATTTTAGCGGTCACAATCCTGGATTTTTGAACTCGGGTCGTGACAGCGCTCACAGCCTCGAGAGCTGTCAGTCGCAGGGTGGCCACGCCACGAAGCACACCCTCCTTCATTGTGTTTGAACACTGTTGGGATTCATGCAATCATGACTTTATATCACTTAGAAATCAGCCCCCTTGATCCCTTTACCATCCGCTGACCCAATCACTCCTTATATTGTCCATCACTGCAGGACAAAGTGCTGTAGGTGCCACTGCTCACTGGGCATAACCTAACCCAGCTAACCTAACCCTAACCTTAACCCAGTGTTTTTCAACCTTTTTTGAGCCAAGGTACATTTTTTCCATTGAAAAAATCACGAGGCACACCACCAGCCAAAAATGTTAAAAAATGATACTCTGTAGCCTATATTAACAATATAGTCATTCTTATCAAAGTGTCTTAAATGGGAATCAAATAAACACAAAAAAATATATATCTTCTTTCAAATAAAAAGTGCACTTAACATGTCCACTTCAAAAACACAGCTTGAACATAACAAATGCCACAACAATGTGGTCTGATAGTAGAAAACTTCAGTGTTTTGCAAACTTTAATTCTGTCCAACAGCATTCTGTTACCAGGAATAACACAACACAACAATACATGGAAATAGAGGCAAGCTCACAGCTAATGCCAGTTTAATATCATCATCATGTATAAGTCCCCCGTACAGTGTTTTAATGGATGAAGGTTATCATTGTTAACTATAACCCTATACCACCGAACATGTCATAATTGGCTCAGTGTACTTCAAAAGTGCCGCCGTTCGCGGACTTACGGCAACAATTACCGTAATAACACCACAGTAATACTCTATGTTGGTTGTGAAGTGCAGTTTCTCAGCTTTCAGAAACTCTTTGAATTTTTCCAATTGAGTTACCGTAATAACGCGACCTAAGTTCCTTTGATCAGCCGCCTCAGGCTCTGTGCTAACCAGCTGTTCGGCTAGCAGCGGCGATCGCCCGGCAGTATAGGGTTATAATATGTATGCTGTGTTTCAGATGGCTCTCATGTTGCAAAACTACCGCTGCAAACTGTCGGTCTGGGAATTCAACCGGTGCTTTTCGTGCCTCCAGTTTCTTGCTGTGGGGTTTTAATAATGATAATGATAATGGAGATGCCGTCAAATCGCGGCGAGTCGTTCCGTATGGAAACGCGCCTACAATTCTTTTGTCTCTGTGTACAATGCAATTCGCTACCTGCTGCTGTCTAGTCTAGTGATATGGAAGAGTATTACATAATTATGCTCCCAGTCACTACTACAGCACAGACACTCGTGGCATATTAGGTGAAACTGGATAATTTCCCACGGCAGACCTGACGATCTCCCACGGCACACTAGTGTGTGTGTTTCTGGTTGAAAAACACTGCCTTAACCCATATGTGATACGAGAAGCTGAGGAGTTCATGTGACTCATCCCTCCTTTATGAAGTTTCCTCCACAAAGTTACGAAGTGCTGATTGTACCAACACTCATGATGAATTTCATTTTGTGCAACTGATTGTCACTCTGGGTACAACTGCAGACAACGTGTCTAAAATCTCAAACATGAACTTTCCCAGCGGTCCCTGAATCAGGCTCCAGTAATGAATATGGATCATGGAAACAATATATGAAAACAGTCTGCGGTGGCCGCCTGTTATTGAGCCTTGCTCCTGAATTAGTGATGAGGGCGGCATAAATTATGCAGCGTGATTAGTAACCAGGCAACGTGCAGGTTTACCTCACTGTTTATAGATCAGTACGGGGGGGGGGGGGGGTGGGAGACGGGTACAGAGAGAGCTGAGAGGGAAAAACTGAGCGACTTCAATTAAATCAGCCCAAAGCAGGCGGCGTTCAAATGGATGTCAGCGTGTTTCAGACTCAGTTTCCCGTTCTGGACGCGGCGCTCGCAGCATGATGATGAAGCTCGGGGCTAATTAAAGACCCTGAGAGCACCCGTCTCTGTGACCTTTACCTCTGAATGCAAAATGCCACCTTAAGAATTTTTGATCACATTAACATACAGGTGCAATCACGTTGTTACCTGTGGAATATTCTGAAGGCATAAACAGATAAATATGTAGGATCTGCAGGGAGAGTGACGGCTCTCTGGTACTGGAAGCTTTTCAGTTTCCATGTGGAGTCAGACGGCTGCTGAGTGAGCAGGCTCTGGCTGCATGGAGGAAAACTGTACAGATAGAGAGAAGAAGGTGGGAAGATCCATCTGAGGAGTCCCTTCATTAGCTTTAACTTAGGAGTCTTCAAACTGTGAGCCATGATCTTAATAACCCGTCAATAAGCTGCCCGTCCACCCTGTATCCAACCGCTCACAGGATACAAACTTTTCCCTGGTGACCCATGGTTATCATAGGTCTGCATGACTGAGACTTCAATCCATTCACAGCAACCACCAGCAACCAGCAACCTCCAACAACCTCCAGCAACCACCAGCAACCTCTCGCAAACCATCAAGAAATCCTTGTTTTTGGTCAGGGGGCAGTTTCCAGCTGGTCTCCATGCCTGTGTGACTGGAGCCTGTCTGTGGGATGGACCAAATCATCTGCGGATGCAGCCTGACAATCAAGCTTACCACGGTTAGATAATAAAAGAGCTTTCCACCTTTTGGTCCAAATATGGTCTCTTGTGGCTCCAAAAATCCAGTCCTCGGGAACAAAGATGGGAACATCTGAAACAAAGTGATGGGCTCAGTGTTTCTGACTCCACGATGATGCTAAATGAAATCGTCTAAGGTCATTCAATTCCACACATGCAGGATATTTCAGTCTGGATCAAAGGCGGACCCTCCGATCCCAGTCAGACTGTCTCAACACCTCCATCCTTCCTCTGAACATTTTCCAGACTTCTGTGATTTCACTTGTTGGAATTCTGGGACTTTTTGTGGACTCGTCTCCTGCGTTTTGCTTTGTTTCCATGGGGACCTCCCACCTGATTGCTTCGATCACACAGATACGGACTTCACGCGAACTCAGTGTTCAGGAATAACGCAGCAGGTCATCGTCATCTTTCTTTTACTGTGAAATCTGTTTTACTCAAATCATCATCTTCCTTCCTGAGTGGGCGACACACACAAACGTGACTCACGAGTCCACAAATACTGCAGTTGTTCTTTTTACCACGGTACCCACTCCAAATGAAACGCACACAAACACTCAGGTACGTGACGCGGCTTCCCACTCCTTTCCAAAAATTCACCTCCTCCTCCTCCTGTTTGTTTTCCTGTTGAGTTCCCTGTGCAGACGCAGCACACACACACACACACACACACACACACACACACCCCTCAGGTGAATGAAGCGGTTGGCGCTGCTGCAGAGATCAGCCTGTAATTACGGGCGGATTACTGCGAAGCGGCCGGGCTTTGGCGAGGTTAGGTGGTGGAGATGTTCACGCAGCTTATCAGCCTGATCCTCTGTTTAGTGGAGGTTAAGACATTTTGCCATCTACACAGTGATAATCAACAGTCCCCGAACACCAGCCGAGGATTCAGACTGACTAATGAGAGAGGCCGAGGGCTGCAGAGGCAGGCAGGGTTAGACAAAGAAAGGCAAAGACAGGAGAATTTATGCAGTAAATATGAGTGAGTCAGGACAGACAGGCTGCAGGGACGGACGCCTTCGCTCTTTGTGCCGTCCCACGAGGCAGATTTTGAAGCAAGAACTCATCCGTCAGTCAGCTGACTCCTCTGAACGTTGGTGGCCTGTGAGGACTACACTCACATCATTTCAGTGTCTTCAGACTGTTATTAGCAGCTGCACAGGGTTCTACATGCAGCCGTGTTCAATGTGAAAAACCTCGATTACAGCAGTTATAACAGCTACAAATATTCCCAAAGCCGTCCTTTAAAAACGTGCAGCTGTGCAGATCAGCGGAGGTTCCTTTATCTGAGCCAAGCATCAGAAGGAAAACCAACGTTATGGTTTCGACCGTCTTTGAGAAGGAGCGCCTCCTGAATTCAAACCGCCTCTATGGGCGGGGCTCTTTGGAAGGCTTTCCCATTTCTGCTTGAAAATGTCTCACAGTCTGGGTTAACCTAAACAACACAAGCCTTCCTCTGCATCTCTTCTAGTGGCGTTCCACCAATGGTAAGCTTCCGCCTGGGATGAGAGACCTGCACAGGCTTTGGAGAGTCCTCCTATTGGTGGAGCTTTACAGGTGGAATATTCCCCTCTCATTCCAGGTGGAAGCTTACCATTGGTGGAACATCATAAGTAGAAGGTGGAGAAACACCAGCAGCTCCAACAGTGAGTCAGTGCTCATAGACTCCCATGTTAAACTTTACAGCAGAAATAACCATGTTTACAGCTGGATACAGAAAAATGTCCTTGGACAGATGTTCCTATAACTCACCTGTTTAAACAAAGTTTGCATTATTAGGGGCGTGGCCTCTCTGACTGACAGGTGGATGGTGACAGGTGGCTGTAGCTGCTAGCATTTTTAATGTAATTATCTGACCAATAATATGGCTGCTGTGTTTCAGACCATCCAAGAAGGCGGAGCTCCAGTTTGGAGTGAAATTCTGGGATTCTGATTGGATGTTACTGAGTAGCAGGTACCTGTGCGACGCACAGCCTGTGGTGCGTCCACCTTCGATGACACCTCTTTCCATCATCACGTCCTGTGGCTGCAGGTTTGCCTTCTGAAATCCTAAACAGTGAATTTAAAACTGACACCACCTGCTGGCCAGTTTCTCCCACTGTACTCTTCTCTCTCCATGTGTGAGCTAAGCAGCAGGTTCTTTTATGGCCCTCTTTGCCCTTTGACCTCCCTCACCGGCAGTCCCTCCTTCTGTTATGATGCTGCTGGTTTTCTGCATTAGCTCATCCTCAGTGCTCAGCAGGGCTCAGATTTAACCCTTCGCTCTCCTCGCCTGCTCTGCGTTTTTCATTAAAAAGTGGGACCATACGGGGGATAAACTGTGTCCTCTCTGGACTACAAACTGGCTAATGAGACTCGCTAACGACGCCAGCAGGAGGAGGGAAATCCCCTCAACTCCAACACACCTCCACAAACACCACTGTGTGTGTGTGTGTGTGTGTGTGTGTGTGTGTGTGTGTGTGTGTGTGTGTGTGTGTGTGTGTGTATGTGTGTCCTGGCCAGCATTTTTGTGTGTGTCTGTGCAGATCTAAGTGTCTGTCTGCCTCTCCATCTGTCTGCCTCCATCACAGTTGGGAATGTGGGGGTAAAAGCATTTCCTGCTCACGCTGATGAGAAACGCTTCAAACGGCGCTCTCCGGCAGCGCCACAGAGCGTCGAGTGTGCGGAGCAAAGACTTTTCTGCTGCATATACGTTTGGTGCCTTCAAACAATCAGCTCGGCGGCCACGTGTCTGCACGGGGAGGGACGTCAGGACTGCGCTGCAGGCGGGGCTGAAGGCCTCCCGTTTGAGGCGGTTGTTCCAGATAAACTGAGCGATGGCTTCTTTGACGCCTCTCTCAACCATCTGTCTTCTCTGTCCTGAATGTTTACATTGCTGTTCAAAGGAGAGCCCCACGCCTCAGAGAGCAGGTGGACTGCTGAGTCTTCACGAGAGCAGCTCGCTCTCCTGCTTCTGTCTGCTCTATAAATACTGCAGGTCTGCACACGTTCAGTCTCAGCTGACTTATATGCTGCCAGTTTGCAACAGTTGCCTTTATACAGTAAGGTAAATACACTGCAGTATCAGAGAGAACCCAACTGCCTTATGTTCTCCTGTGAGGAAGAACTTGGCATCAGTGGGGATGAAGAACTTCCTCTTAACAGGAAGAGGCCTCCAGCAGAACGAGGGGCGACAGTCTGCCTCGAGCGGCGGGAAGCTGGGAGGGAAGAGGAGGAAAAATATGAACAATGAAGAGGACAGACGGGTCACTGCCCCCGAAATCTGAGAGAAGCTCCAACTAATGCCATCAAAATCAGCTCTTTACCCTGAAGCCATGGAAGGATTCACCTTCACACTAGGAATATTTTCAGAATTAAAGGTGCTCAAAGCACACGGGGGCGGGGCCAAACTATGAGCCATCATGACTTCATAAGTTATCCACAGGTAAATGTCAGGGCTGAAACAGACAGTCAGTACTACTATAGGAGAGCTTTCAGCTCCTGCAGCCCGATCTGAGCCCACACGGTGAAACGAGCAAACTTCCCAGAATGCACTTTTAGCAGTTCATCAGGAAACAGCTCAAAGCTCGTCCACATCACAGACACGACCTGCTGCAGTTTACTGAAACTACGACACATCCCACGATGCTCAGAGCTGCTTAGATGGTGACGGGGGGGGGGGCTGAAATTTGTTCTTACAGCTGAAAATTCAGGAACTCTACAAACCGCAAGTAAGCCAGCAGTCTGACACGGCACTGTGGGTGCTGAGACGGGGCCTTTTAGGACAGCCTGGTCAGATTAATTACAATAATCCAGCCTAGAAGTAATAAACACCTGAACGAGCTTTTCACAGACAGGATGTTTCCAATTTTAGAAATACTGAGCAAATGCATTTAATGTTCAAATTAAAGGAAATCTCCTACTCAAAAAACACATTTATGTTTTTTTCCATTTTCTCCAGTCCAGCAGCTGCTGTATGAGCAGGAAGTCAAACATTGGAGTCTCTTCCAAAATAAAAGCCCCTCTAAGAAAACAGCTGACAGTTAAAGTGAAAGAGGACATCCTCTGCTTCACAACTAAAACCTGTGTGTGTGCGTATGTGTGTGTGTGTGTACGTGTGTGTGTGTGTGTGTGTGTGTGTGTATATGTGTGTGTGTGTGTGTGTATATGTGTATATATGTGTGTGTGTGTATATATATGTGTGTGTGTGTATATATATGTGTATATATATATGTGTGTGTGTGTGTATATATGTGTGTGTGTGTGTGTATATGTGTGTGTCTCTGTGTGTGTGTGTGTGTGTGTGTGTATATGTGTGTGTGTATACGTGTGTGTGTGTGTGTGTGTGTCTGTGTGTATGTCTGTGTGTGTCTCTGTGTGTGTGTGTGTGTGTATATGTGTGTGTGTATACGTGTGTGTGTGTGTGTGTGTGTGTGTATGTGTGTATGTGTGTGTGTGTGCGTATGTGTGTCTGTGTGTATGTCTGTGTGTGTCTGTGTGTGTGCGTATGTGTGTCTGTGTGTGTGTATATGTGTGTGTGTGTGTGTGTATATATATGTGTGTGTGTGTATATATGTGTATATATGTGTGTGTCTGTGTGTGTGTGTGTGTGTGTGTGTGTGTGTGTGTGTGTGTGTCTTGCTGGGTTCACTGGCCTCCGTCTGTGATGCAGTTCCGTGTTGGGCCCTGTGGTGGCGCTGGTTGGATTTCCTGTGCTGCACTGAGATGTGTGAGCAGGTGTGCGTGCTCGTGTGGTGTTAAAGCTGAAGTTGTGGTTTGAGGAACTCCGGCCGGATTCCGGTTTGTGTCCTGAAACGCCGCCCAGACGCGCGTCCTGCTGAAACCTTCGTGTTTGACTCCTCCTCTCTGTTTGTTTTAATTACTCTGACTCGGTGTGACCTCTCCTCGTCATTTACTCCCACTGCCATCAAACTCCTCGACCCCTCGTCGCTCTCCCCGCCGATTACGGCGACACCTCGCTGACCTTTCCTCGTTTTCTGCCCGTGTGATGACAGGTATAAAAAAAGGAAAGAAATAAGGCGACATGCCTAATGGCGTCAGGCGTGATTAATCGCTGGCAGAGAGGTGAAGTGATTCCAAACAGTGATTCAACCTGAGCGCTCTGTAATGAGAAAAGAGCCTGGTTGCCTATTACCTTAATAAAGATGTCTTGCATGTTAATTAGACCGACAGAGCTGAGGCAGAGATGTGTGTACGACAGCGTGTGTGCGTCTCTGAGGACTCGCTGCCCGATAACGGCAGACTTCTGACTCACTGCCTGATACGCACACACCCTCTGTAGGTTTGGGAAAATGCAGAGTAATAATTAATATCGCAGATCGTCAGCTCGCAGAGCCCAACCTTTCTCTAACGAGGTGAGAGCGCCACAGAGGGCAGCTCCGCCCCACACGAGGCTCATCAGGACAGGAAATCAAATGACAAATGAGACGCCCCAGACTCGTTCTCCATTATCTCCATCACAGCTATTACACCTAATGTAACTGCACAGGTATATCAGAGTGAACACCTGGGGAATGGCTCAGTTTATCAGTGCAGACAGGATTAAAGCTTTTTTGGATATACCTGGATAGAATATGTTACCTAGAGTTTGGACACCACCCTGCATGCTTCACACCTTTGTAGTGTAGTCTTCTGGAGCTAATGTTGGGGAACTGGATAGATGGTTAAAGGTGGGGGTGGGATTACATCAGGGATCTGCTCTGAGTCCCTTCTTCCTTGCAGTGGTGATGGACAGGCTGACAGATAAGGTCAGCAGGAGTCTCTGTGGACTCTGATGTTTGCAGATGACACTGTGATCTGTAGTGAGAGCAGGAAGCAGGTGGAGGACAGCCTGGAGAGGTGGAGGTATGCTCTGGAGAGAAGAGGAATGAAAACCAGTAGAAGCAAGAACATTCAAGGAGCAGATGGAGTGAAGGTGGATGAGTTTAAATACCTGGGGTCACCCATCCAAAGCAACAAAGTGCACAAGAGGTGAAGAAGAGAGTGCAGGCAGGGTGGAGCAGGTGGAGATGGGTGTCAGGGGTGATCTGTGACAGAAGGACAGCAGTCAGAGTAAAGGGAAGGTGTAAAGATGGCAGTGAGACCTGCTGTGAAGGTTTGGAGATGGCTCTGGTACAAAGACAGGAGGCCAAGCTGAAGATGCTCAGAGGTTCATTGGGAGTGAGCAGGATGGACAGAAATGAGAACATCAGAGGGACAGGCTCAGAGTCATTGATGGTTTGGACATGTACAGAGCAGGGAGGGTGGATAGTGAAGATGGAGAGTTCACTGATGTAGTGGAGGAGGGCGTGCAGAGTGTTGGTGTGACAGGAGGATGCTGGGGATGAGGTGAGATGGAGGCAGATGAGCAGGAAGCTTGGTTAGCAAGCTGCATCCACAGATTATGCTAATTAATGCTAAGAAAAAAGCTGGAGCCCCCCCTTCTTGGACGGTCTGTTAGTCCAATGAAGCCACAGCAGCCATATCATTGGTCAGATAATTGCATTAAAATGCTCCAAAAGGCTCAAACAGCACAAACACGGTCCACAGGTCCAGTTCAGGGTGAAGCCTAGCAGACAGCTAGCAGCTACAACCACCTGTGTCGCCATCCACCTGTCAGTCAGAGAGGCCACACCCCTAATGATGCAAACCTTAAGTCTTAATCCAATTTAAACAGGTGAGTTACAGTAAAATCCCCCCCTTGTACAGCTGTTATGTATCAACATGTTTATTTCTGCTGTAACATTTTAACATGGAAGTCTACAGGCACTGACTCACTGCTGGCGCCTCTGCTGGATGGCAGAGGAACTGCAGGGTTTGGTGTTTCTGGCAGTTTTCGGTCGATGCTCAGCCTGAACACACTCTTCTTCTTTTACACTGAATACAGGCAGGGAAAACCAAAAAACTAACAGGACTTTTATTACATTATTCTGAATATTTCCTTCAGTCCAGCAGAGCTACAGGAGCCAGTGATGGTTGTAGTGCAGGTGCAGAGTGAAATGATATTTAAAATGTTTTTGGGAGACGTTTTCCCCTGTAAAATGAAGCATGATCAGTAATGTTGTTGCAGCTCTTCACTGGTGTGAAGCAGATGTTCGGGGGTCACACACACAAAGGTTAAACTTCAGTGGGATGACGTCCCCCTCCACGCTCGACTCTACAACACCAGCTTTGAGCTGTTTGAATAAATGGAAAGCCAATGGTTTCTCAGCAGCAGCTTCCACGTCACCCTGCTGCTGCTTCACCACTCTGGTTAATGACAGCTGGCTCTGCATTGCAGCATTTCACCGCTGCATGTAAGGGTGAAAATTAGAGAGTGTGAATGTGAAAAATGACGTGTTCACACTGATGTTCAGCTGTTCTGGCATTATTATTGTACCTGCTTTAATTCTATGAGAGACGAGGCTCCAGAGCTGGTGAATCATTTTCCCTGGAATATCAGGGAAACTGTTCCCAAGTGTTTCCTACGCTCACCATCCGGTGCTGGAGGCGAGTAGTCAGAGAATGACTCGGCCTGAGAGGCCAACAGAGCTGATCTGGAGACAGTGCAAACAGGGACATTACCGCTTCAGTGTTCTGAACGCTTTACAGTTATTCTGATTGGTTGGACTGAAAACGTGTTACCGTGGCGATCGCATCATGAGAACTTGTTATTTGATCTCAGGTCAGTGGGGATCGTCACTCTGGAGGAACATGTAATAAGCTTCCAAATACAGGAGTCAATATTAGCTGGAACAATTAGTCTCAGTTTGAAGGCATTTGATACCAAGGAGAGCAGGCTAAGGGGCCTCTGTATGCAGTCACATAAACCTACAGCATCAGGGCAGGGAGAACTGACAGGAACCAGATGAGGTAGAACTTGAATGCCTCCTGGTTACCTCCCAGGAGAGCACGTCCTACTGCGAGGAGGCCCCAGGACAGACCCAGGAGAAACCGGACAGATTATGTCTCTTGTTTGGGAACACTGTGGTGTCCCCCTGGAAGAGCAGGTTGGGGAGACAGAGGTCTGGACTTCTCTGTTTACATTGTTTAGACTGTAGACCATGATAAGAAGCAACGCGGGGATATGTTTGAACTGAAGACTAGGCCGGACGCTGTATTCCACTCTAATGAAGTCCGTGCCTCGATGGGTCAGGACTGCTTTGGCAGCAAAAGGAGGGCCAACACAATATTAGATGGTGGTAATGTTATGACTGACCGGGGTACATAGGCCCATGTTAAACCCTCCCTCATAACTTTTGGGCTCCATCAGGCCCAAACACACTTTTGTCCCTGAGCCATGCGTTCCAAAAGTATCCCAGATTAGGCCCAAATGAGTCTGCTTCCAAAGCTTGGAAGTATTTTGTCCATTGAAAGGTGTTAGATAATCAAGTGTGCTTATTCACACATCTCACCGGGGCCCGGGTGCCAAATGATAAAACTGTCTCAAATATCATCTCAAATATTCTGTATAAATATCGACAGAGAAAAGCAGAGACGTAAATAAGAAAGTGAGAAAGATTTTTTTTGCAGCTTAGCTTCACATTTGCAGCAAAATCTCCAACCTGTCGGTTTCTCTGCTTTCTAACAGTTTCCTGTTTTTCACGTTTATGCTTCAGCTGCTCTAACGTTATTTTTTATTGGTTATTCAGCGCATGTGTTGAATGGCAGGTCTTTGTCACATTTAACACTGCGCAGAGATTTTATTTTAGTGTCTGCAACGTGCACGTTCTCACAGAGTCGTGAAACACACCTTCACTGCGTCAGAGAGACCATCATGATGAGGGCTCACCTCCTGCCTGCCTGGGAGACCTGAGTGAGGGTCTGAATCTCATCTCTAAGGATGCTGAAGGTAAGCTGCAAGCCAACAAAATGACCTAATGTAAAGCTATGCATCATTCATGATTCATGAATACTAATTGTTTTTGTGGCACTTTGCTTGTTAGTGACATTTACTTAAAAGCATCATCCGTATAACGTTATGGCCGATCGGCACATTAAATGCATCATCAGTGTCTGATTCACAGATTATTCACAGTGATTTATCTCTGCAGGCTGCCTCGCGGCGCGCCAGACCTTCCCTCCGCCGGTAATGACCAACCAATCACCTTCTGTGTTCCGGTGGACATTAATAATCCCTCGGGTCTGTTGTTTGCCTCCATCGTGTGTCCTAAAACACCTGGGCCCTCATCATCATCGCCATCCTCCTATATTTCTGTCTTCATCTCTTTTTCCCTAGTTGAACATCTCAGCTCCAATAAAGGAAATCTTTAACGATGCTCACTCTTTCCTGGTGCAACGTGCCAAAATCTACAGAGACAGAAAAACAGTTTTCCAACTTTTTTGTCAAATAAATTGAGTTGCCCGCACTCAGGCCTGATCTCAACAGCTCCTGAGCCACCAACTCACAGCCTGGAGCTCATTTACTGAAAAAGACCGACACCAGCACCACAGCTGGAGCACATCTCCACCAACGCGCTGGTCCCAAAACAGAAACAGGGGCAAAAGGGTTTCCAGCAGAAATGTGTCACCAAGTTGAGGCTTTTTGGTAAAGAGTTGAACCCAAATTCCTGCAACACCTTCGAACAGCCTCTTTAAGCCTCTTTAAGCCTCTGAAGCTGTGATTTGGAGAATCCACACATTAAATCTGTTCCTGCACAGCTTCCAACAAAACTGTTGCTTCCTGTTTGTCTGTCTTTGGACAGATGACAGCAGGTACTCCACTCAAAGCTCCGAATGAAGGCCATAAAACCAATGCTTTTCCTGCTGGAGCATCACACGAGGCTGCTAGGAGATATCACCCTGTTTCAGAGACCCACAAAGTCCAAGTAAAGAGAATGAAGGGATGGCTGCGGTACGAGCACACTCTGGTTCAGGCACTGAAACACAAACATGTTTCTGTTAAAATACACAAATTCACCACAGCCCTCCTGCATGCTGTGAAGTGATGCGTTAGGAGTGACAGCCCACACTCAGTAGCGCCATCACTCGAAGTTTCATGAGCCTCCGCTGACCAGATGTGGCCAGATGTTTTCACAGATCTCCATTAATTAAGTTCCTAGGTATGAAAAGTGCACAGTCACATCCGGCAAACACTACGTTTCACAGAGGAACGTTCATGTGGAACCATTGTTCTCTGGCCACTGTTCCCACACGGACACACTTTTATGGCTTTAAACTAAAATGAGCTTTTTATATAAAAAATAAGTGCAGCAGCCATTCCACACTTTATCTAATGAACTCCATCCTTACACAATAAGAGCTTCTGTTGTCCGATCCCTTATTTATACAGGGTCACCACACCCCATGCATCTTCATACGTGATTTGGCAGCTTTTATATTGGCGGCCCTTCCCGATACGACCCTCGCAGGGATTCCTCTCCCCTCCGGTCTCGAACCGAGGCTCTTGTATGTGTTAACCACTACACTCTGCAGCCAGAGGCAGTCTTGCATGACAACGAACAGCATTCACTTCATGTGTGAACGATCTCTGGAGGACCACCTGTTGAAGCCTTCCACATCCTTTGTTGATTACCTGCTCAGAATTTATTAACTAATATTTCAGCACGATTTAAGACTCTTTTCTAACGATGCCGGCAGACATACAGCAGGTCCAGAGATGCTGCTGTTTTACTGTTCATGAAAAATAGAAGATTCATATTCAGCATGTGCGAGTCAGTAATTATGATAAAAACACAAACCATTTGTTAGGATCTGTCAGCATTTGATGGAGGCAGAGGAGGAGTATGAAGAAGCTCCAGAGGGAAGCTGGCTGGTTCAGGCCTTTAAACTCAGCGTGAGCTGAAAGACGTCGACTCTTCTCTGCGAGGGTTGAAACGTTCACACTCGCTGCACTTAGCTTACTTAATAACCTGATCTCTGGGAGCTCTCTGCAAAAGGGTTTCATTGGTTCTCAGCCTCTGCCTTCCAGGTGGTGCTGGTGTTGTTCTGCTGCACAGCAGGACATGTTTTATCATCAGCATGGAATAAACCTCTGCCACCCTCACCGCCTCTCTGCTCTGCCACACCGCCTCTAATAAAGTACTCCTGTTGTTTTGGGGTATTTCCCGCGAGTGGGACTGGAGTCGTGTGCGTCTTCAGCCTGTCACGGTGCCGAGCTGCTGCTTCCATGCTTTGTTTCACTCTGCTTTAGCTCGTCGCTGACACTGGAGGGCCGAGTGTCTGCAGGCAGGTGAGCAGAAAGAAGCAGACTGTGACAGGACTTAGAGCCTGCACCCACACTGCAGCTCCACACTCCGAGCTGGAGATAAAGTCAGCTTGTTCTGAGCAGCTGCCTGACAGTTACTGCAGGTTATTAAGACTTTCAGAAGGTTGTTAATGTGAAGCAGTGAAGTCTTCAGAGAGTTAACCTGCAGGATGAAATCAGATGCACGTTTCTTCCTCCTCAAAAAATGAAATCATGCAGCAGACGAGGTTGAGAGAGTGAAAACACCACAGAGCAGACGGATTCACGTATTTTAAAGGTCCAGTCAAAGCATGGAAGATTAATCATTGTCTTTATTAAATACAGTAACATGTGACTGTCAACCAGTTTGTTTACTAGCTGGTTGTGAACAGCATCCATGCAACATCCACCTCAAATCCACAGACCAGAATAACAGAGGCTGATTTCAGATATAAACAGCTGGTTTATGATGATGTAGCTTCTGCTGGTGGTTTGGTTTCTGTACACACCAAAATGTGTCACTGCAAATGCTGCTTTAGGATTTTGAAGCATCAGCGTTTGAGGTTTTGTTGTTTTTTTGGTGCCAGAAGTGAGTGTATTTGCAGAAAGGAGTGCTAATCATCAGCTAAGGCTAAGTGCTAAGGCTAGCTACAAACATGGTGAACCACAGCTCGAGCCTCACGCAGCACATTTTTAATCATGCTATTATCGTTAGAACTGTCTTTGCACGTGTGATTCGTCCCTTGACTCTCTGCAAACACACTGCAGACGTAACATCGATTTAAAGAAAAAAAATGGATAGTTTGTGTCCATGAGCCCGACTGAACAGATTCTATCTGGACTATTAATTGTTTTACCAGCTGCTCATTCACCCCCCGGGTCTTCCTAAACTGGCCTTTGGTGATCAAAACCTCGAGAACTCCTGCGCTCTATCATTGGAGCCTCTGCTGATGCAGCTAAGGAAACACCTACACGATGAGGTCTAAACACCTCCATGTGGATACTTGCCACTGACGCCTCTCCTGCTGAGCAGCTGCAGCAGACGTTAGTTAATCATGGCGGAGAGCTTCAGCTACTCCACAGACATCCTCAAGTCCAATTAGCATGACGGCTTACTCGGTGCCGGCCCGTAGCTGCTTATATCCTGATTCCAGGTATCGATCACCTGCACCGCTTCACTTCCTCCTCCTTTTCCTTCCACCTCTCACTTTATGTCTCCATCTTCATTTCAGCCCTGCACCCCTTCAGAGGCAGGCCCTGCAATTAACCAGCTTTAATTACTTTAAGCTTGTTATTTAGCTTGTTAACATGCATTAATTAAGCCCAAATAAAACAGGCAGGAGTATGGAAAAAATAAATCCTCAGCACACATCATTTATTAATCTGTTCCTGAGTTTTATTACCTCATTACGCCTGCAGCTGCTGAGGAATGACCAGAAAAAAGCTGCTCGCTGCAGTTCTGCCATTTGTCAGAGACTTAAGGATTTCCCAATGATCTGAATGTTTGAGCGTCGCGACCTGCAGGCAGGAAAAACCTTTTAACTGCCTGTTGTCTAATTCCACAGATGCATGGTGTCAAAGACAGTTTGCTTCATTCGCCACCAGCCTGCAGATCCTCAGAGTGTCCACAGGTGAAAGTGTGTGTGGAGCGATTCCCTTCTAACAGAATCTTAATTCTGCATTAATTCTTAGTTCTGCATTTAAAGTGCTTCGAAAGGCTGAAACGCCGCCGCACTGCACTGCTGCTGCCACTCTCACCTGTGCAGGTACGTCTGCTGCTGCTGTGGCAGGTGGGAGTGACTTCTTCCTCTGATTTCTTTTTCTGTTTCTTTGTTGTTTGCTATTTTTGTTTCCCTCACAGACACTTTGTTTGTGTGTTTGTGTTCATATGTTTGGCTCCCTGCAAGCTGTGTTCTTTATGTTCTTTGTTGTTTATTTCACTTGTTTGTTTGCTAACCTGTTTGTCTACCTTTTATCATCCATCCTTCTGTGTGTGTGTGGATATATTTGCCTGTTTATTGTTGTGTGGATATATTTGCCTGTTTGCTCTTGTGTGGATATATTTGTCTGTTTGCTGTCGTGTGTATGTATTTGGCTGTTTGTTGTCGTGTGTATGTATTTGGCTATTTGCTGTCGTGTGTATGTATTTGCCTGTTTGCTGTTGTGTGGATATATTTGCCTGTTTGCTGTCGTGTGGATATATTTGCCTGTTTGCTGTCGTGTGTATGTATTTGCCTGTTTGTTGTCGTGTGTATGTATTTGGCTGTTTGTTGTCGTGTGTATGTATTTGCCTGTTTGTTGTCGTGTGTATGTATTTGCCTGTTTGTTGTCGTGTGTATGTATTTGCCTGTTTGTTGTCGTGTGTATGTATTTGCCTGTTTGTTGTCGTGTGTATGTATTTGCCTGTTTGTTGTCGTGTGTATAAATTTGCCTGTTTGTTGTCGTGTGTATATATTTGCCTGTTTGTTGTCGTGTGTATATATTTGCCTGTTTGTTGTCGTGTGTATATATTTGCCTGTTTGTTGTCGTGTGTATATATTTGGCTGTTTGTTGTCGTGTGTATATATCTGCCTGTTTGTTGTCGTGTGTATATATCTGCCTGTTTGTTGTCGTGTGGATATATTTGGCTGTTTGTTGTCGTGTGTATATATCTGCCTGTTTGTTGTCGTGTGTATATATTTGGCTGTTTGTTGTCGTGTGTATATATCTGCCTGTTTGTTGTCGTGTGTATATATCTGCCTGTTTGTTGTCGTGTGTATATTTTTGCCTGTTTGTTGTCGTGTGTATATATTTGCCTGTTTGTTGTCGTGTGTATATATTTGGCTGTTTGTTGTCGTGTGTATATATCTGCCTGTTTGTTGTCGTGTGTATATATTTGGCTGTTTGTTGTCGTGTGTATATATCTGCCTGTTTGTTGTCGTGTGTATATATTTGCCTGTTTGTTGTCGTGTGGATATATTTGCCTGTTTGTTGTCGTGTGGATATATTTGGCTGTTTGTTGTCGTGTGTATATATCTGCCTGTTTGTTGTCGTGTGTATATATTTGGCTGTTTGTTGTCGTGTGTATATATCTGCCTGTTTGTTGTCGTGTGTATATATCTGCCTGTTTGTTGTCGTGTGTATATTTTTGCCTGTTTGTTGTCGTGTGTATATATTTGCCTGTTTGTTGTCGTGTGTATATATTTGGCTGTTTGTTGTCGTGTGTATATATCTGCCTGTTTGTTGTCGTGTGTATATATTTGGCTGTTTGTTGTCGTGTGTATATATCTGCCTGTTTGTTGTCGTGTGTATATATTTGGCTGTTTGTTGTCGTGTGGATATATTTGCCTGTTTGTTGTCGTGTGTATATATCTGCCTGTTTGTTGTCGTGTGTATATATTTGGCTGTTTGTTGTTGTGTGTATATATTTGGCTGTTTGTTGTCGTGTGTATATATCTGCCTGTTTGTTGTCGTGTGTATATATTTGGCTGTTTGTTGTCGTGTGTATATATTTGCCTGTCAGTGGCTTGTGTTCTGTGGACGTTGCCTAACGGCTGATGACGGCGGCGGTTCTGTGTACGTTGCTCGTGTATCGTGACGTTGATGCCGGCTCATTGCTGTTACGCTGCTCAGGAACAGGAAACAATCCCAAACACCTGTTTGGAAATCTTAAGGCCCTGTGATCAGCAGGTAAACGTCCTCAGGAGGCTTTTTTGGAGCCCAAGTGTGTCTCAGAGCCGCTGGATGAAGATGAAGACATTCACAGGTGTGTTAAGGTGGAAACATGAAGTCAAACACCACGAGCAGACACATCATTAAGCTCCTCTCGGGTTGTCCTTGCTGTAGGTGAATCTCTCCTTTCTCCTGTCACACGGAGGAAAAGTTACAGCCGTGACCTTCTTCTTCTTCTTCCTCTTCCTCGCAGCCTGACAGTGAACATGTTCCTCCCTCCAGTCCTGAACGCTGCAGGGAGACATGCTCGTTCTCCAAACACAAATGAGCTGAAAAGGTGAAACAGGGATTCACCTGAGCAGGATTTCCTGTTCATCCTCACACTTAGACCTGTTCACCTGCTGCTGCTGAGGAAATCAAACACGGCCTCCCTGCCCGCCTCGGTTATGTTCTCTCTCATAAAAACAGGAAGTTTGTATGAAAAGCAATCCTGGCTGTTATGAAATGTCACCATGTAGGTGCTTAATGGTTTTACTGGTGCGGCAGCTTTAACAGACGTCCTTACAGCGAGGTAAACGGCCAGAGGCAAACAGGCAGTGAGAGGCTCATTACGATGTGCACCAGCCAAGGTGCAAATGAAGTGAGCAACCTCCAGTCAAGTCCTCCGAGTTAAAGTTCAGCCATCGGACAGGGAGGACCAGGACGGCTCCTGATAGCAGCCTTCGTGCTGCAGGTCACATTAACCTCTTTCACTTCTCTCTGACACGCCGACACCAACAGATGAGACATAATGAGAACCAGCCTCTGACCTCCAAAAGGATGGGAACCACCCACAGGTCACCTGTAAGGTGAGGATCACTGAGTGACAGTGCTCATCATCATCATCACTGATGTCTCAGGAGCTGGAAACCGAAGCAGTGCCTCAGCTTTGATAGCCGTGTTCCTCTGGGCCCGGTCCAGGATGGGTGGATGTTTATGTGTGAAGTGTTACCCAGGATTCAGCTCTGTTACAGGTGTTCCTCACCTGTCTCAGTGGACCCATTAGTGACTCACTCCCTCCTCAGACATGCGTTTATGTTCGACCTCCAGCTGAGGTACTTTTTTCCCTCTCACGCACACACACACACGTACACATAGTAAGAGGAAATCAGATGGGTGACAGGAAACACTGCATCTGTTTGCTGCTGCAGTTTATCAGGAAGTCTGCAAACAGAAATGAAGGGACCAAAGCTTCTCTCAGAGGGCCTTGTTTGGCCCACGGGCCACAGTTTTACTCCTCTGGATCCTTCAGTTTCTGACTGAAGCAGAGCCATCGCGGTCTGCTCCACACACTTCATGTCCCGGCATGCTGCACGACTGCAGCCTTAAAGAAGCTGCAAACATAACGAGCCACAGCAGATGAAACGAGTGCCTGAATCAGCACGATGCTGTCGCTGGAAGCAGACGGCTGAAACACGACAGGCTAACGGCTGTTTGCGGTGCTTTAAGGCGGATTTGTCCTGCAGCTCCAGTACGTCACGTTGTGTTGTTCCAGCATCGTTTCTATGGCATCAGCAGGATCTGCGTCTGATACGGCAGGATGACGATTACCAAGTCAAACACGGTTCAGATAAACAGCTGCAGGCCGCTCGGCGGCGCAGGCTGTAGGAAGAAGTTTGGACTTCGTCACATTCACAACTACAGGCAGACACTGAGTCATCGCTCACAGGGCACCTGGAAGGTCGTGACCTCACACTGGAAATGCAAACATTGGCCGGGTGTGATGTAAAGGAGTGCAGCTGAAATGGACCTACAGCTACAGAGTTCCTGCCTGTGCTGGTCCACAGATACTGAGGAGCTTTTTAAAGAACGTCTAACTTAATCAACCCCTCAAAAACTCAATGAGAGGTTCAAATCCTCCCTTTAGACTCAGGCTTCTTAGCTGTGCTACTCACAGGAATGCACACAGGTTAGCTCTCTGTTTCCTGACACAGCAACTGTGCTTCTTTAAGTAAAGACACTCCTCAGGGCTGCAGCTGTGCACCTGTGCAGCAGGTCGCTCAGGTGCCTCGCTCCATAAACAGTGTGTTTACCTCAATCACAGCAACTTTCAGAGGACCTCAGCTGAAGCCCTGCAGAGATGAGCGCTGCTTCAGAGTCACAGAGAGAACATGGAGTGAGGACAGATGGAGGAAACTGAAGCTGTGCTCTCAGAGTCTCACAGGTAAAGCAAGGAACCCACAGCTGACTGAGAACACCTGCAGACACCTGCAGCTGCATGAAGTCTTTGTCCAAGTATTTACGATCACAACACCAAAAACATCACCGAGATGTTCCCACCACACTTCTCCAGGCTGCAAACAGACGGAAAACTATGGAAGCTTGTTTCTGAACTAAAAAAATAACAAATTTGCCATCTTGGAATTTAGCGTTAGTTACTTTTTTAGAAGCAGCTCCTCACCTGCAGCCACATCAAGAGCAGCATCACGGTTTGAGGACATGCTCCTACCTCAGGACTCATCACGCCTCCAGAGAGGTCAGTGACCTTCTTCATGTCTGAGGTTCCACAGTCTGTGGGCAAAGAGCCACTCCTGCTTTTTTAAATCATCTGTTTCTTCATTGAGCACAGACTGAGCGCGCTCAGTAACTGCTGTCAGATGAGTCCCACAGCCAGTTACAGGCAAACACTGAAGGCTGCAGCATGCTCTGAATGAAGCTGCATCCAACTTCTTCTTTCACTACACACAGTACTGCAGTAGATGTAGTGCCTGGAAAAGCTGTGTGTGAGTCACACACACACACACACACACACACTTCTTGTCTCATTATTTTCATTACATCTCTCTCTCCTCCCGACTCTACAGCCGCCCACCACATCCCGAGGTCGACATCAAACGCTGCTGAAGACGACCCCTCGATCAGAGACGCCAACCTGAGGAACCACAAACACTCTGCAGCACACGGCTCATTAAACAACATCCACGGTGTGTGTGTGTGTGTGTGTGTGTGTGTGACAGCAGTTTTCCTGCAGCTGTGACATCCATGTATGCAGAGCACACACGCAGGTTTGTCACCTGTTTGTTTAGTGTGTTCATTATTTACAGCAGCAGCGTGCAGGAAAACGAGTCAACGAGCCGCAGAAGCGTCTCAGCTTCCGTTAACGGGACGCAGACATGATGATGATGATGATGATCATGGTGACGATGATGACACATCCAACCACCTGTACACAAGCTAGCTCACAGAGACGAGAACTGTGGCCACAAGATGGCAGTAACCACAGGACAGACGGCTCACTGCGGTGTGTTTTAATACTCAGATTGGTAATAATGGAGTTCATACAACATGCTGATATTTCCCAGCCTCTGCCCTTCACTGCTGAACCACGAGGAGGCAGGTGAGCTGGCCTTTCCTGATTGGTTCGGTCACTGAAACAATGTTTTTACAACATTTAACAAACTCTACGGCATCCTGATCACTGTCCAATCATTTTGCAGCTGCTGAGTCACATGATGACTTTTCTGTACACTGGCTCTAGTTTCTGCTCTGTCGTTTGGTTCTGGCCCATCGCGTCTGTTCCCGTCAAGGTTTCAGTTCACTCTTTGTGCTGCAAAGATCCTGATTTCATACCTACAGCACCGCCAACCAAAGCAGGTGAGTTAAAGTGGACTGCTGTGTGTGAGGCCGGCTGTACCTACAGGTGAAAGGTCAGCACACACGTGCAGCTCATTCAGGTCAGATGCCACGCAGAGAGGACGTCAGGGTGACTGTTTGTGTCTCCAAACCACACTTTCCACCAAAGATGGACACAGCAGCTGTGACGCCACCCACCAGTGAGCCCGGCCTCACCAAGCCTGAGCGTGGTCACCATCTCCGTCCTAAATCTGGACGAGAGAGGACAGCAGACCCGCCCCAGTTCAGACCCCGCTTTGTCATCGTTCCCGACTCTAATGGAGCACAAAGGAAACAACACGCTGTTCAATAAGACCTGCGGCAGCTCAGCGAGCCCATAAACTTTACTGAGCTCACACAAACAGTGTGATCAGAGAATCAGTGTGTCTGAGAAACACACACACACACACACACACACACACACACACACACACACACACACACACACACACACACACATGAGTGCGACCTGTTACTTAGCTCTACATGTATCTGCATGGAGGCAATGAATCCAGAGCAGGACCTCAGCGAGCTGCAGGGACAGATGTTAGAGTCCAACACACACACCCACACAGACACACACACACACACACACAGAAACGAGGCTGTGTGTGTCTCATTTGTCACATGACGGCAGCCTGTTCTGGCTGAAAGCTCAGCAGACACCAGCTGTGCATCATTTACCATGCAACACAGACACACACACACACACACACACACATGCATGCGCAGACACACACACTGACATACGCACGCACGCACAGCCACGCACACACACACACACACACACACACAAGGTCATGCACACACACACACACATGCATGCGCAGACACACACACTGACATACGCACGCACGCACAGCCACGCACACACACACACACACACAAGGTCATGCACACACACACTCAGAACTACGGCAACAGGCAAACATAGACGCACCTTCACGTATGTCATACAACGGTGTGTCATGGGTGATGATGAAGGGGTGGAGCTAAAGAAAGACGGCACTGATGATGATGATGAGGACGAAGGTGTAAGGTGTGGTGGCGGCGATGCTAAAAATGGAGATAATGAAGGTGCTGCCTGGAGATGCTGAGGAGGAAGATGATGGAGAACGGTCATGATGATGAAGACGAGTGGTCGATTGAGGACAGAACAGCAGATGCGGCGAGATTCATTCATCCCAACTGCTCTGCACTGAATAATGACCAGCGGACGGAGCGGCCCACACACAATCTGACGGAGCTGAGTGTGTGTCCGATGGATCATCGTGGATCAGCTGCCAAACTGCGAGTCAACGGATAAAAACGGACGCTTGTGATGTGTCACGCCGGACAGATAGAGAAACGGCGACTTTGCTACTCGTGTTGTTATTTCAGGGAAAAAAATAACACTCCTGCATCATCTACGAGCAACAGAACACATTTCTGAGTCCTCACTGCAGCGGCTTCCTGTGCAGAGGGGGCACAAATCTAATCTTAACCCTGACCTGCTCCTCACTTCCTGTCAAATACTTCCTGTCCCACAGGTGGGTGTCAAACCTGCCAAAACTTCGAATAATGACATCAGACTGTTTCACTGGTGGCACTGTAGAAAAACCACATCCATCCATCCACCCGTCCATCCATCCACCCGTCCGTCCATCCACCCGTCCATCCATCCACCCGTCCATCCACCCGTCCATCTATCCATCCGTCCATCTATCCATCCATCCATCCACCCGTCCATCCATCCACCCGTCCATCTATCCATCCGTCCATCCACCCGTCCATCCATCCACCCGTCCATCCACCCGTCCATCCATCCACCCGTCCATCCATCCACCCATCCATCCATCCACCCGTCCATCCATCCACCCGTCCATCCATCCACCCGTCCATCCATCCACCCGTCCATCTATCCATCCGTCCATCCACCCGTCCATCCATCCACCCGTCCATCTATCCATCCATCCATACACTCGTCCGTCCATCCATCCATACACCCGTCCGTCCATCCATCCATACACTCGTCCGTCCATCCATCCACCCGTCCATCTACCCATCCATCCATACACTCGTCCGTCCATCCATCCATACACCCGTCTGTCCATCCATCCATACACCTGTCTGTCCATCCATCCATACACTCGTCCGTCCATCCATCCATCCATCCAAAGTGGGGCTGTGGTGACAGGAAGCCAAGCAGGTATTCCACACCTCCTTTTTCCTGAGCAACTGTTTTTTCCTGGACATGCCAGGGCACCCCCAGGTCAGATAAGATGCATAATCTCTTCAGTGAGTTCAGGGTCTACCCCAGGCTCTCCTCCAAGTTAGCCATGCTTAAAAAAAACTTCCAAAGGGAGGCATCCAAGTGGCTTCCTGATCAGATGCCTAAATGTCCTCTGACACGAGACACAAAGGAACAGATTCAAATCAGCCTCACTGACTCCGAATAAAGTGACCTAAAATGCCTCATTCGGGGAGGGAAACTGGGGCTCCCCCTGGAGCAGCGGGCCTCGAGCCCTGGACCCAGCCAAATGGTTCTGCTGCCCTGGGCTCCACCATCCCCAGAGCTGGGCGTGGGGCGTCCCACGTTAACCCCAAGGCCTTAAAGCTGCTGCCCTCACAGACGGTGATCAGCTCCACTTTCACTCCCCAAAGCTCGTCGGTCAGGGCCAATTCACTGATTGTTATGATGTTATTATGATATAATCTCAGGCCATCCTTGCTTTAAAAGTTTTCAGACAGCACCTTATCAAATCTTTTAGGCCCCCTCTCCACGGATGACTGATCCCTCGCTGCGGCATCATAAAAGTAATAATTTAGAGCCCTGTGACTGACAGAGCAGGTTTACAGACGCTTTCTCTTTACAGTGGAGTTCAGACGGCGGCAGCCTGGCAAACACGAGCGAGCGTCCCTGAAGGCAGCAGAGCCCGAGCCTGCCCGGGACAAATCTCACAGCTGGCGCTGAGGACACTAAAGCCCGGACAAACAACCAGGGACTCTGCAGAGACGGGGATTTGTCCTGTGGTGATGATGTCACAGGGAGGATCTGATGCACATCTGTCGGCTTTGAGCTGAGGAGCCGCGGGATGAAGGTCGGCTCTGCGGGAGCTCAGCTCGCTGCCCGAAAGCAATAAAAGTCGACTCAACGTCAGCGCGCAGGATCTCCAAAACGAAGCAGAGCCATAGGCTTCGTTTGACTTTGAATGATTTGTTTTAATAAAGGAGTCGAACTTTATTACATCCATAATGCTGCTGCGGCAGCTGGAGAAATTAAGTGGGCACACTTCATCCTGTTTTATTATTTTCCACTTTACCTCCATGTTTCCCAGAGAATCCCACATTTATTCGACAGCCGGAGCAGCAGCATGTTACATCCATACATCCGTGCTTGTTGTCACAGCTTCCTGTGACTGCAGGAAATCACGAACACGTATGAAAGGTCAACACAGCCACGAACGTTTCAGCAATCTGCTTCATTTCCATGAAACAAAAATGAGCAAGACAGGTCGGGATTAGGGACAAATCAGGGAAAGAAATTAAGGGGTCAGCAGGGAGAGACATTTATAATAAAAACCTGAGTGACAATAACACAAAGGTATAAGAAAAACACAGGAAATTTACTGGAAAAAATGAGACAAATTTAAAAGAAAAAAACGTCCAATTAATGAGAAAAATGGTCCATTTAGAAAAGAACAAATTTACAGGACAAAAATTCTCAAACTTCACAGAAGAAACTTCAGAGCGAAAAATTAGAAGAAGAAACGCCGATGAACGACTCCGAGGACCTGAGAGAGGTGTGAGGCTCCGTGTTGTGCGATGCTCTCTCGGTGATGTGAGTCCAGGGCAGAGGATGACTTGTTGGGATGAAGATGAGTTTGTGGTTTGTCATCTTTAATAATCACACATTTAAAAAAAGCTTCTTTACACGGTGCTGTAAAAAGTGTGTGATATGAAAAACGTTTTTATTATTGATTATTCTGAGAATTCCTCTTGTTCTGACCCTGGTTTGCCCACACTGTGTTATTATTTATTACTTACTTTAACCTTCAGAGTTAGAGAAATTCCTTCCTTTAGGCTTTCACTTTCCCAAAAATTCCCTGAGATTTCCTTCACATCCTGAAAAACACTCCTGCTGAGCAGCGGGAATGTTTGGTTGGTTACGATCCGTCAGAGGCCTGCTGTCAGAGTTCGTCCT
>CM024199.1:29907401-29942401 GCA_013435755.1 Amphilophus citrinellus | reverse complement strand
CTCTGAGGAGCTTCAACACTGTAACTGAGGCTGAACGACCAGCACAGAGAAACCCGAGCTTCATCACACGTCTGCTTCCAGCATCAGCGCTCACACAAACCTCCACCTGTCAGGTGAATCAAACCTGCCTCCTCCCCCTCCTCCTCCTCCTCCTCCTCCTCAGGTCTGTTTGTTATGGAGGGAGCAGGCCGGGCTGAGACGGATCGCTGCACAAACAAATGTTTGCTCTGCCCTTCGCACACCCCAGAGACACACACTCATACACACACACAGCTGTGTGTGTGTGTGTGTGTGTGTGTGTGAGAGGCAGGAAGGAGTTGTCTGTTTTATTTCTTCCTTTCAGTTTCTTATTTTTCTGGTTCACTATTTCAGGTTTAAGTCATGTTTGTTTTTATTTTTATTATTTTCTATTTGTGTGTGTGTGTGTGTAGCAGCGGTCTACCAGTTATTGGTCTCAGTGGGAACACTGGGGGTGAGATAGATAGATAGATAGATAGATAGATAGATAGATAGATAGATAGATAGATAGATAGATAGATAGATAGATAGATAGATAGATAGATAGATAGATAGATAGATAGATAGATAGATAGATAGATAGATAGATAGATAGATAGATAGAAAAGGAAGGTCGTTGGTAAACGGAGTGATGAGAGGAAAGAAAGAAAATAGAGTAATAAAAAGAAATGATGGCAGAAGGAAGGAATGATGCAGGAAGGAAAGAGTGATGAAGTGAAGAAGGATGATGAAGAATATAAGAATGAGTGGATGCACTGATGGATGAAGGGAAGAGAAAGGAGGGAAAAACCAGGCTGAAGGAGTGAAACAGGAGGAGAAGAAAAATGAAGGAACCAAGCGCTCAAAACCTCAAAATGACAAAAAAGGAGCGAGGAGGGGAGAGAGGAGGAGGAGAGGGGGCAGACGGAGGGATGAAAGGAGTCGTCAATCAGCACAGAGAGGTCAGAGGTCAGGAGGAGGAGGCGGGTCTTTACAAGCCTAAAAACACAGAGGAGGAGAGGGGTCGCCACGCTTCTGAACACCCATCTCCACCTATTGCTTCCTTTCTGCATCCCGCCATCCTGATAGAGGTGGAGAGAAAGAAAAAGGGGAAGGAGGAGAAGAGGAGGAGGCGTGGGAGCAAAGCGCAGACTCATCAGAAAAACGAGGAACGCCGCGGCAACATACGAGGTTTAATGAGAGCTGGATGGATGGAGGGTGGGGAGGGGTCACATGATTTATTCAGTGGTGGAAGGAGGGGAGGATTAAGACCGAATGCAGCCACCTGAACCACACACACACACACACACACACACACACACACACACACACGGTCCCACAGGACCCGAGGAGGCGAGTCTGAAAGGCTGTTAATTGTTGCCAACATGACTTTAATCAGATTTTAGCTTCCAGCCTTAACACCCCCCCAACACACACACACACACACACACAAACACACACAAACACACACACACACACACGTGCACACGCCACCCTGTCCCTTGGGGGGGTGGGGGGACGCCTGCGAGTCAGGGATGGGCAAGGAGGTGTGGTCATTATTGCCAAGTCCCATATGCTGACCGCTGACACCAGAAAACCCCTGAGACACACACACACACACACACACACACACACACACACACACACACACACACACACACACACACACACACACACACACGCTTAAATTAAAATGCAAACACACACAAAGACATGCAAATAACACAGATACACACTTCAATGGAAGAAAAATAAATACACACAATGACACAAACATAGACTGTATATAAAAGATGGAAGCATAGGGCTCCTCAATTGTCACACAATCATCATCAGGACAACATGGGTGCAGGGACCTCTGGATGTTTGCCACGGATTTCTTTGAATCTCTTTAAATAAAAATAGGAAGAAGTGCCGAGTCGGGACACAGGCCCACAGACTGTACACTGAAGATGGATGCAGCAGTGATGTCACTGTTTGAGGTTTACGGGAACATATTTGATCCAATCAGTGCGAAGAAACATCCAGGATCTGTGGGTGGACCGTGCTACTCTCGATCATCCTGCCTCAAACTCAACTAAACAGCGAATGACTTTGAGCTGTGAAGGAAAGGAGGAGCCTATGAATTATCCCTCTGAGATCTGATTGGCCATTTCTGACTCCTTTGCTTTTACCTTTATAGTTCACCTTAGAGAAACGGTTTACCTCGCCTTGTTTGGTCTCGTTCTTTTCAGCACAGCCTCACGTGTGTGACTGTTATTCTTTCATTTTGACTGTGGTAACACACTGGACCTAAAATCACACAAACATAAAATCTGAGTAGAAAAAAGATTTTTTTACTGTGAAAACCACAAACACGTTTAACAAACTCTTTTTACGACTGAAAATACAAAAATATAAGTTGTAAATGGTAAATGGACTAGTTCTTATATAGCGCTTTTCTACTCAGTATGAGCACTCAAAGCGCTTATATAACATGTTTACATTTACCCATGCACACCCATTCATACAAGCACTTCCATGATTAATTAAGCTAAGTGCTTCTTATTATCTACCATTCACACACATTCATACTCCGACGGTTGCATCGGAGAGCAACTTGGGGTTAAGTATCTTGCCCAAGGATACATTGGCATGTAGCCTGGAGTAGCCAGGAATTGAACCGCTGACCTTCCGATCAGTAGGTGACCTGCTCTACCTACTGAGCTACAGCCAAGTTGTAAATTTCAAAAATCTATGTACAAATACAGCAAACAACAAAGTTAGATACAACTATTTACATTAAAATGCAGGAAATGCTACATGAGGGTGTCACACAAATTATTTATGCCACTAAAAAACAGTTCCTGTCCTCCACAGACAGAGGGCGCCATCACAAGCAAACCTGCCATCAACATTGTCCAATAGGAAAGGGCATGTCGTAAATTCTTCTGTTTTTTTATTCGGAAGCACTTCCTGCTCCTGAAAATCCTGTTTTTGCCGTTTCTTCCTGAACGAAACATCAAATGTGAGGTTAATATACAGGAAAAAGCACGGCATTGATTATTGATCATAACTCTGGCTTTATTTGTCTGATCAAAACGATTTGAAAACGTGTGCGTAGTTTGAAGTCTGCACTTTTGAGTCAGGTTGAAACAGAGACTCAGCACAGCTCCATCCTGCTGCTACGCCATCTTAAATCAGTGATGCCATTTGGATGCGCCATAGCGTCCGTCGACCTCAGAGGGTTAACGAGACTAAATGAGAGCTTTGCAGTGAATGCAACAGTTATTTTATTTGATCAATTTTCCTGTTTTCTAATTGGTTAAAATCCAAAATCAGCATTAAAATTAAAGTCCAACACAGAGGATTTCCTACACCCCCAACATCCCCCACCCTCTGCTCCTTTCTGATTGGCCCAGAGGCTAAAAACACGAGTCTGTTTTCTTACACACAAACTCATCAGGACATTTTCTCACACTTCCTGTGGGAACCAGATGCCCCCTGCTGGCTGTGACAAAGAATGCAGGTTTAAAGCACCAACCCAAGCTACTTCCTTCTTTTATGTACAGTTAGCCAAACACGCACAGAGGGAAGCAAACGCGCGCACACACACACACACACACACACACACACACACACACACACACACACACACACACACACACACACACACACACACAAGAAAAAAGGTGCGTGTGTGTGTAGGGGGGGGACTCCATCTCTGGGGAACCCTGATGAATAAATAAGCAGAGAAGAAGAAATACCCCCCCCCCCATCACTGAATTAATGAAGACATTCATCTCTCTCCCTCCTCCCTCCGTCTCTATTAAAACCTCATTTTGTCATCTCCATCTATCTCCATCAGTCCTTCCATTTTTCTCCACCCTTATTTCTCCTCCTTTCCTCCTCTCCTCTGTCTCTCTCCTCATTTCCTCGCCTCCTCCTCCTCTTATTAACTCACTCCCTCATCACACGGGGCCTCAGGCAACACATATGGCAGTCACGCTTCCACACCATTAAATAACACACACACATACACACACACACCAACTGGTGTCCCCTGTTGCCGCCTCCTTGCGGGGATGAGGTCCTGCCACTCGTTTAATCCTCACTCCATCCTCCCTGTCCTGTAATTGTCTCCTTTCTTTCCTCCCTTTCCTTCATCCTCACTTCCTTTCCTCCCTTGCCTCTCCCACTCCTCTTCCTCTTTCTTCCTCATATTAACTTCTCGCCCTCCTCCTCCTCCTCACATTTTTTGTTCTCTTTGCTGGCTCTTCCTCGTTGTCTCTCACTCTGTGCTCCAGAAACTTGTGTGTGCGTGTGTGTGCGCGCACAGCTCGGTGGTGATGGGGGGGTTGAATGAGTGGTTTCCATGGCAACGGAGGCACACTGCCGCAGTGGATATGTTGGGGAGGTGCAGAGGGTGAGGAGAGTTTGGAGGGAGCGAGAATGAAGGAGGCGTGTGCACGTTGTGTGTGTGTGTTTATGTCTTTGTGTGTCTCTGGATGTCAAGAGCATTGCAGCAGAGCCAAGGGCAGAGAGAGAGGCTGCTGATTTCTCACTCACACACACACACACACACACACACACACACACACACACACACACACACACACACACACACACACACACACACACACACACACACAGGTTTCATGTCTGACAACCATGACTTTAATTCAACAGAAGGGTCCAAACACACACACACTCCATCCTGCCAGAAGTATTCCCTCACCATCCAGATCACTGAATCCAGGTGATCCAGTCACCTCCACAGGTGTATAAACCAGCACCTCGGCATGCAGACTGCTTCTACCAACATCAGTGAAAGAATGGGTCGCACTCAGGAGCTCAGTGTGGTACCGTGATAGGATGGTACCTGTGCAACAAGTCCAGTCACTGCTAAATATTCCACAGTCAGCTGTTAGTGGGATTATAACAAAGTGGAAGTGATTGGGAACGATTCAGCCATGAAGTGGTAGGCCACGCTGGGTTAGTGGACGCTGAGGGTCACAGTGCACAGAGGTCACCAACTCTCTGCAGAGTGCGTGATCGACCCCTCAGCTCCAGTGAAAGGAACTCTTAATGCTTCGGCATACCAAACCATTTGGACGGGTTCATGCTCCCAGCTTTGTGGGAACAGTTTGGGGATGGCTCTTTCCTGTTCCAGCATGACTGCATCCCATCAGGACGTGATGAGTTTGGGGTGGAAGTCCTGACCTGACACCTCTGTCAGGTCAGGACTTCCACCCCAAACTCATCCCATCAGGACGTGATGAGTTTGGGGTGGAAGTCCTGACCTGACACCTCTGTCAGGGTTAAATCCTGGTTTCAGTAAATTAAGCACTCTGTTACAGTTAGCTGACCAAAGTGTTTTATGGACCCGTCCATAAACCCCGACCTCCTCCAGAGTCGCCGCCCCCTGCTGGCCATTGGAAAGAATGGAGGTTGGGCGCATCCACCTTTTATTATCAGTCTATGTTCATAACAAACTGCTGCTCATCCAAACATGGTTCTTTTCCTTAGAAGGAAGACAGCGTTGATTTGGAGATATTTTATTAGAATGGAACACCGTCAGTTTTCTAATATTCCAGTTTAAAAGTGTTTTTATGAACTGCTGGGCGAGGGTTTGACTCCTGCAGGAATAACCTTACCAACATCGCTCATCACTCATTGGGTTTCTCCATCGTAGCCTCCACGGCGCCTACGTGAAGACGCCTGAGCAGAGATGGTGGTGTTAGTCTGGTGCACTTCAGAAAAGGCTCGTCCACCTCCTCAGACGTCCCTGAAGCAGCGAGACGAGAACGAGTCTTTCCTTATTTTGGGGGTTTCCTCTTTGGAGAGCGTTGGTGGTGTTTGCTGTGTTTTCAGAGCGTTTATGGTGATGCACTTACCCGGGCAGCTCCGTCAGGCTCCTGTAATATGTTTAGCTGCCACAGAGGAAATAAATTCCCGCCGAGTGAAGCGGGAGGAAATCTAGCAGCTGTCAGAGACGATGAGATGATGAGTGTTTCTTAAAAGGAGAATGGAGCGGCTGCAGTAACCTGGGGCCGCGAACATGCATCAGAATGAACATAACTCTCAGTGATGAAACCAAGCGGGCCTTTCACCTCCCAGCCCCTCTCATCCACGGGCTTCACAGAGCTTATTTCACACCACAAAGCCTCCAAGAGACAAATGCATCCACTTCAGCGCCGCCCTGGAGGCGAGGCACCAGCATGTTCTGGGAATGCCGTAAATTAAAACATTCCTGAGGCTCAAAATGGGAGAATTTGAAAGAAACTCCCCCCAAAAGGCAGATGTGCTCAAACTAACTGCTGACAGAAAATGCCCCCTCCCTCTAACTACAGCACAGTCAGGTTTGCTAACACATCCATCCATCCCTCCATCTTCTGCCACTGATCCCAGTCCTGCTGGGGTCAGCAGTGTGTCTCTCCTCAGCCACGTCCTCCAGCTCTACTGGGGGGACACCGAGGCGTTCCCAGGCCAGCTGAGAGATGTAATCTCTCCAGTGTGTCTGGGGTCTACCCCGGGGCTCCTCCCAGTTGGATGCGGCAGAAACACCTTGGAGGTGGTCAGGAGGCACCCCAGAACCACCCAGACCTGAGGCTCTACTCTGAGCCCCTCCCAAATGACTGAGCTCTTCTCCTCATCTCGAAGCCCAGCTGGCGGATCAGCAGCATCATTCACCGTGGGCTCTTATTGGACCAGAGACTTCTCATTCCTGCTGCTTCGCACTCAGCTGCAGACTCAAACCCCCAGAACCAGCGATGCTGAGACCCTCCACGGTGAGTGGACCAGAACCAGTAACAAAGGACAACACCAACTGGGAACGCTCTGACTGATTCCGGTTCAAATGTATTCCACCTATTTGCTTGTCACAGTTCTTTTACATTTTAGTGGATTCATTCAGACTCAAATGCAGGACAGAGGAGAGAGCAGGAAGTGAGCTGTTAATGCTGAGAAACCCCAAATATGGGCATAACTGCTGTTTAAAGTCTCTGATTTTAGAGCCCACACACACACACACACACACACACACACACACACACACACACACACACACAGCTTCAGCATTAAAACAAGAGGAGTGTGATAAAAGCAGCTCCATCCTCTTTAACTGCTGATGAGGATCTCCAGCCACAATCCAGAGGAAACATCTGAAAGAGCCTGAAGGAGGTGCAGCAGGTGATCTTCATCCTGAACTTTCCCACGGTGACCCAATCATTGCTCACCTCCTGCCATACACTCCAAAGCTGGGTTGATGTTTAATACAATGGAAGGGCCCGTAGAGCCAAAGGTCTAAGGGGACATCAGGGGAAAGGCCTACAAAGGAGCAGCAGTGATGGAGGCAGTCCGGAGCTTCAGATCAGGTGTGGTTACATTTTTACTGACTTTGGAACTTTGTGATGACAGCTCGCAGGCTCTCTGAAACAAGTTTATGACCACTTTCCATTTTTGGTTGCTAATTAGACCAGCGGGAAAAGGAAGTTCATTAAAAATGTATTGCACTTTGAGTTTGGTGTTCCGAGAAAAGGGAAATCAAAACCTCCAAAGCTGTTGGATCCAGTCAGAAGTAACTCTGTGGTCTTGCTTTCCTAATAAGGGTGCATGCTCTGGCAAATTAGTTACAACAGTTCAGTGATTTCTAACGAAGGACTGCCTGACAGTCACGACCCAGGGAGAAGAGAAAGACCGACTCTCAAGAAGCTTTTTCCAAAAAATCCCAAATTAAAAGAATTTCTTTTCCAGATGATGACAGCTGGACTGTGACAGCTGGACTGAGCCGATCACACAACCCGACTCTCAGGATGAGCGGAGAGCCGTCAGACGCACTGCTGTTCCTGTAACACTTCATTTTTACACCAAAAACACCAAGAGGCAAACAGCAGCATCAACACACACACACACACACACACACACATACACCTGTGTGTGAGTGTGATGATGCAGAGGGCTCAGTAACTGAAGGATGGGGATTTCTGCAGTGTGATGCCTCCTCCGGCTCTGATCTGCAGCCCCCTCCTGTGGCAGGGCTGATAACTGCAGCGCTGCCATCACCTCTCATTGAAATGAAGCACTGAGCTGAAGGATGAGCGTCCTCTCTGTAAACATCACGAAGTCAGAGATATACAGAGAAGCTTTAAACTCCTCTGTAAGCACACCTTACAGGTATGAATCTCTGAAGCTGCAATGATCCAATAAACCGCTTCTGTTATGAAACCTGGTGGAGGGGGTGGAGCTCCTCCTCCTGTCCTTACTGTCTTCAGTGGAGGATGTCAGCAGATGTCTGTCACAGGCAGGAAGCTGAAACTGCTTTCTGTGCCAGAGGTTAAAAGCCAAAACAAGAAAACCTCGAGTCTGAGCTCCCCCCATTTCAGAAACATCACGGTGCACATGGTTAAAGCGCCACAATCATCACCATCATCAGGGTGAGATGCAGCTGCACCTGCCGGAGTTCAGGGCGACTCTAAAACAGCTGTAACTGCTCCAGATGTTGTGCTGTCAGCTTTTTCCACTGCTTCAAATTCAGCAGAAAAAAAGGATGGAGGAAGTGGGGGTGGGGGTGGAGCCAGGACAAAGATGAAGCTGTGGGTTCAAACCTCTGCTCTTTGTGATGTGATTCATTAGACTGCCGGCTCCTCAGACGAGCCTGTCACTCAGAGTCTGCCTACAGGTGCCTCCGACAGCCACGAAGCAGGTTTTGGTGTCTGACGTTACGGCATCAGCGGCCGGAAGCTCACACAGCAGGAACGATGGTGGGAACACCGCTCCTCACCCCACCCTGTGGGGTCTACGGGGCGTTTATCCCTCACACATGCTGAGGAAGGAGGACCAGGCTCCCCACCATGAGCTCTCCTTTGTCCCTCTGACAGTCAAACTGATGAATGAACAAGGCTCTGACATCACAGGTTACAAATATGTAACCATCTATTAATCTGTTGCGTCTTTATTCTGAGCTCTGTAATTACTGGAAGTGGGCCCATTTAAGCCTTGTGTTGTGATGCTTGTTGTTGTGCAGTTGCCTGACCCAGTGTGATTTTTCTCAGATGGGAGACACTGATCGGATCATCACACTGAAGGTTGTTGGTTTCAGTTTCTTTTAGTGGCCAAAGTATCACCTGTACACCTGTAGCACCTGTACACCTGTAGCACCTGTACACCTGTAGCACCTGTACACCTGTAGCTCCTGCTAACACCTGGTTTTATCTGATCCATTTTTAAGTTTGTTGATAAATAAATCTGAGTTTGCTCTTTACACTCAGACTCCACCAGAGGAGCTTTGCATGACTCACAGTTCAAAATAATCCTTCTTTATCTGATTCACTGTTGTTTTTGGTAACCAGTTTAGTTTTAGTCTTTTGGACAAAAATGCTTCTTAGTTTTAGTCAGTTTTAGAGGGAAAAAAAAGAAGAAAGTATTAGTCTTTACAAATTAATTTGAATAATTATTGGTAACAGTGGAATCAATTACTCCAAAATGCAGTAAACAGAAACATTCTCACTTTAGATTTTGGGGCTTTATGTCTCAGAATTTGTTAAAGTGCGGTGAACATACATGTGCTCAACATATTAATAATGGATGAGGAACACATGCTTAACTTGATCTTGTCTGCAGGGCAATTAAGTTGCACATTATATCTAAAAACAGAGAGCACACAACACCGGGCTATTTAACTAGTGTAAAATATCAGGGTGGAGAGCCTTCAGGTGCTGATTAAGATTTGATCCACAGTTCCCGCCGTCTCCCTGGACAACACGTTCAGTTTTCCTTTCAAATGTGTGATATTGAAAATCAGTCCATAGATCTTTTCTCTGAGTCCACCGAGCGACCGCCACGATCCATCAGTGATTAAAGAACGAGTCAGCCTGAAGGAACATCGGCCCACCATATAATTGTATAGGCTTTATATGATTTCATATAGTTATTATTAATAGATCGTGGGCAAATAGCGCTCCACCACTTATACTACAAATCCCACGATGCACTGCAAAAGCTGCTGCAAAGGCCAAGACCTGTGCGCTAACCCGTTTCCTTGTTGCCAATGACACATTGATCAGTGATCAGTGGATAAAAACATCGATCAGCACTTTTTACAGCTACATTTAAGCTGCCTGAAGCCAAAAACGTCCAAATGAAAAGTGGAAAACAGGGATTTTACAGACAGACAGAGGACCTGATGGCTGACATTGAAGGTAAATCGTGCGTCTCTTTTCTCCGCCTGCGATGTGCGGGGAAAAGAGGGGATTGATGGGACAGATGCGGGAGAAGAGGGAGACCTGCACAGGTGAGCTGACAGAGCATCACTGCGTCACACAGCAGGAAACGCTGCAGCAAAGTCCCGAAGACACAACGCGAGCATCGTAACACAAACAGAGAACTTTATAAGAGACAAAGGTTTACGTCACCGGCAGCTTTGGAGGAAACAGCTTCTGAGTTTGGTGACGTGCCTTATACACAGGTCACTGAGCTACCTGAGGAAATCTGTCAACTTCAGGAAAAGTAAAGTAAGAATCTGAGCAGGGCTCCGGGGTGAAAGGTGGCTGTGTGAGAAGCATCCATACGTCTGTGCAGCTTCAGGGACGGACCGCGTGATTACAGGTGTGAGTGCCAAAAACGTGAACTCAGAGCAGGTCTCCACCGCGGTGTCTGCAGCTGAGAGACTGACACGCTGCACAGTTTACGCAGCGTTTTTCTGACTGAAAATTCAGTTTTTACCTGAGAAATCTGCAACTTTTCATCAGCTTGAAATATATTCATTTTTCCTGATGTTAGTTTTGAAGAAAAACATCATTTTATATTTTATTTAATGCGTTGAGGAAAACCTGTCAGCTGCCCACAGGCTAACCAAGTCCTATCGGGCTTGGTTAGCCTGTGGGACTCCGGAGGCAGCTGACAGGTATCGACAGGCCAAGCGGAATGCAGCTCGGGCAGTGGCCGACGCAAAAACTCGGGTGTGGGAGGAGTTCGGTGAGGCTATGGAACAAGACTTTCGGACGGCATCGAAGAGATTCTGGCAAACCGTCAGGCGACTCAGGAGGGGAAAGCAGTGCTCCACTCACACGGTTTATAGTGCGGGTGGGGTGCTGCTGACCTCAACTGAGGCTATAGTCGGGCGGTGGAAGGAATACTTCGGGGACCTCCTGAATCCCACTGACACGCCTTCTGTAGTGGAAGCAGAGTCTGGGGACGAGGGGGATGACCTGGCCATCACTGGGGGTGAGGTCACTGAGGCAGTTAAACAACTCCTTGGTGGCAAGGCCCCTGGGGTGGACGAGATTCGCCCTGAGTTCCTGAAGGCTCTGGATGTTGTAGGGCTGTCTTGGTTGACACGCCTCTGCAATATCGCGTGGAGATCTGGGGCAGTGCCACTGGATTGGCAGACCGGGGTCGTGGTCCCCATCTTTAAGAAGGGAGACCGGAGGGTGTGCTCCAACTTTCGAGGGATCACACTCCTCAGCCTCCCCGGTAAGGTCTATGCCAGGGTGCTGGAAAGGAGGGTCCGTCTGTTAGTCGAACCTCAGATCCAGGAGGAACAATGCGGTTTTCGTCCTGGCCGCGGAACGCTGGACCAGCTCTTTATCCTCTCAAGGATATTCGAGTGCGCATGGGAGTTTGCCCAACCAGTCTACATGTGCTTTGTGGACTTGGAGAAGGCATTCGACCGTGTCCCTCGGGGTATCCTCTGGGAGGTCCTGCGGGAGTATGGAGTGTCTGGCCCGTTGTTGCGGGCCATTCAGTCTCTGTACAACCGCAGTGAGAGCTTGGTCCGTATAGCCGGTAATAAGTCGGATTCGTTTCCTGTGGGTGTTGGACTCCGTCAGGGCTGCCCTTTGTCACCGATTCTGTTCATAACTTTTATGGACAGAATTTCTAGGCGTAGCCAGGTGGCGGAAGGCTTCTTCCTTGGTGGCCTCAGAGTCTCATCTCTGCTCTTTGCAGATGATGCGGTCCTGTTGGCTTCATCAGGGGGGGGCCTCCAGCTCGCAGTGGAACGGTTCGCAGCCGAGTGTGAAGCGGCCGGCATGAGAATCAGCACCTCTAAGTCTGAGGCCATGGTCCTCAGCCGGAAAAGGGTGGAGTACCCTCTCCGGCTCAGGAACGAGTTCTTGCCCCAAGTGGAGGAGTTCAAGTATCTCGGGGTCTTGTTCACGAGTGATGGGAGAAGGGAGCGGGAGATCGACAGACGGATCGGGGCTGCTTCTGCAGTAATGCGGACGCTGCACCGGTCTGTCGTGGTGAAGAGGGAGCTTAGTGTAAAAGCGAAGCTCTCGATTTACTGGTCGATCTACGTTCCTACCCTCACCTATGGTCACGAGCTTTGGGTAGTGACCGAAAGAATAAGATCGCGAATACAAGCGGCAGAAATGAGTTTCCTTCGAAGGGTGGCTGGTCTCTCCCTTAGAGATAGGGTGAGGAGTGCAGCCATCCGGGAGGGGCTCAGAGTAGAGCCGCTGCTCCTCCACATCGAAAGGAGCCAGTTGAGGTGGCTCGGGCATCTGATTAGGATGCCTCCTGGCCGCCTCTTGGGTGAGGTGTTCCGGGCATGTCCCACCGGGAGGAGGCCCCGCGGCAGACCCAGGACACGCTGGAGAGATTATATCTCTCGGCTGGCCTGGGAACGTCTTGGGGTCCCCCCGGATGAGCTAGAGGAGGTGGCTGGGGAGAGGGAGGCCTGGGCTTCTCTGCTTAGGCTCCTGCCCCCGCGACCCGGCCCCGGATAAGCGGAAGAAAATGGATGGATGGATGGATGGGTTGAGGAAAACTTTGCTGTATTTTGGCCATTCAAATTCATATTGCTGATTAAAATGATTATTTTTAATCCCGTTCGGCCCGCGACTCAGACCGTGTCTTCAGTTTTGACAGCCCTGGATTAAAGTAATGGAGGTGGTGGGCGTGGCCAAAGATAGATGGGAAGCAGCAGCGTTACTGATAGGTTTTAGCTTTGACTGACAGATTACACGAACAATAGGCAGACATGCATTTTAATGACTGAAGGAACATCCATCAACCTTCTCGTCGAGTTTGGTCTCGTCAATGAAAACTCACTGACGTCATGTTTTAGTCATCACAGAGCCATCATCGTCATCATCTCGATATCGTCATGAAAAAAAGGATCGTCAACGAAATCATTTCGTCATCATTAAATAAAAACAACACCGATCTAAATTCTGGCCTCAGTGCAGCCACTCAGTTCATCCTCCACCTGAAACAAGCTCCCACTTTAAACCAACAGAATCCTGATTGGCTGCCTTCATAAGTAACAGGTGGGTGGATAGTGCATAGAGACATCACTGCCTCACCTGCAGCTTACCTGTGCATACACAGATCCCCTGTTTTTGCTCATGTGTGATATGAACATCCACCCTGGAACAGGAAACATGATTTCATATAAACTTTCCCTCCAGGTCTGCCTTCCTCTGTGGGTCTCCATGAAGAGTTAGTGTGAACTTCAGGTAACCTCTCCACCCATATCTGAAGTGTGTCAGCAGCGCTCTCTCACACACACACACACACACACACACACACACACACACACACACACACACACACACACACACACACACACACACAGAGTGTGGTGGTGGTGTGATCGAGCCGCTCTTTGCGTTTTAAAGCATGTATTATTGATTAGAACAAGCAGCAGTGAAGTGCAGCACAGCTACAGCTTTGTTCAAGGGCAAAGCAGCAAGTTAGCCACTTAGCAGACTGACAGGAGAGAGAGGGGCGGGCGAGAGAGGTGAGCAGGGAGAGAGAGAGGGTTCCAGGTTTGTGTTCTTACACTGTGAAACGGGCTGAATCTTTGTTTCAGTGCTCTGTGTGTGTGTGTGTGTGTGTAGATATTGTAGATATCTATTAGCATCCATCTATAGAGGTTCAATAGTGCCAAGAAGAACAATAAATAAGTGAATATGACATCACTGCTACATATTTTAAAAAAAACAAATAACTAAAACTATTCCACAAACCCAGAACTAAAAATAAATGAATAAAAATATTTGGTCCAGTTCAGGGACTCCAGTTAGCTGAGGCGATGCTAGCAGCTACAGCTGCCTGTGTCACCATCCACCTGTCAGTCAAAGAGGCCACGCCCCTAATAATGGAAACTATAAGCATGTTTATTTCTGCTGTTGGACCTTTTAACACAGTGGAGCCTCTGCTGGACATTAGAGGAACTGCAGGTTTCATCGTATCCACAGTATTCCTGACTTTGCACTATTACCCATAATTCATAGCAGAAGCCGGTATTTTCCTTCCGTTTGCGCTGTTGTTTACGTTTACACACTTGCCGTTCATTGAAACATTTTGACACTGCAGTTTCTTTTACCTGCCTAAATGGTACCACATTGGAGGTGGATACATTGCAAGGATGTTTTAAAAAGCAGCGAGGTAACAGTGCCTCACCCATCACTTGTGTAAATAACATGAAATTATGGCCTGAAGTCAGCTACATCCACATTATCAGTTACCTTGTTTTTTTCCGAAGGTGTTGATGGCGAGGAATCACGTAATTATAAGAGCACCAGATTACCTTCAAAGCAATAAAATCAATAAAGTAATGCTGAACAAACAAGGCAACGTTGTTTTCCTTAAAGCAGCTGTAGAGCCGAGCCAGAGCATCGGCCAAGCTAAGCGCTTAGCATGAGTCATGCTAAGCGCTTAGCTTGGGTCATGCTAAGCGCTTAGCATGGGTCATGCTAAGGGAAAGTGGAGCGGTGGAGACAGTCAGCTGTTCCTGTATCGCTGATTAGGGAAATCATGTAGTGATGCTGCAGCTATTCTGTGGAAGGTAAATCACTGATCTGGATATCAGAGTGTTCAGATCACTGAAACAGAAACACTGGACTGGCTGAAGGCTGTGATCGAGGAGACACGCAGCTGTCATCGTGCTAACTGCTACGTGTTTACATGAAGGCAGGCATTGTTTAAGCTTTGTGTAGGCTGTATGCTGTAGTGTCACACTATAACTAAAATAATGTAAAAAAATAAGAGGCTGTACATTAAAGGAAAACTTAAAACATAAGGAAAAATATGGTAATAGGATGTGACACGGTAGAATAATTTGGGGGAAAAAGAACAAATTTACAGAATAAAATAACTTGAAAAAATGTACAGACTGATGTAGTGACAACCGACAACAGCACAAGTTGAACCCGAGCTCATGTTCCAACTAATAAAGCCGCCTGTTACAGCACAAAGTAACCGAATTTTGTCATTAACTCTGGCTCTGACTTTGGGTAACCGGAAGTATAAAACCGTACAGCGGAAGTAGCAGGCTGTCATGGCAGCCTACGTATGCTCTTCCAGGAACCCGTGGATAGCTGCGGTGTGCCTCACAGAAACGTTTCCAGCACGACCTCAGTACGTACAAAGAGTCTGTTTGGATTTGTTTTGAGACCTGAGGAAAGGTGAGCACACTCTGCTGATCATGTGACAGAGTTCATAGCTCCTGAAAAACCAGAAAATAAAATAAAACACTGAGCACCCAGCTGGCTGCTGCCTTGCACAACGGCTCTGGCAGTGACAATTTAGGCTTTAACAGGAGATAGCAGAGCAGAGACTGTGCATGTCTGTGTGTGTGTGTCTCTGTGTGTGTCTCTGTGTGTGTGTGTATGTGTGTCTCTGTGTGTGTGTGTGTGTGTGTCTCTCTGTGTGTGTGTCTGTCTGTGTGTGTGTGTGTGTGTGTGCTCTGACCAGAGTTCAGCAGCTCCTGCTCCATCACGCCACAGCCCAGCACCTCCATCCAGTCGCCCTGGAAACGCACCTCCATCTCAAAGGAGGGGTGGGTGAAGGGGAAGTAGCAGTCGACCCATCTGATCTCCAGATCTGAGGAGGAGGAGGAGCAGTGGACATTTGAGTAAGAGCGACCGTGACGCGGCCGCCACGCAGCACCTGACTTCCCGGCCGTGGGCCGACTCACCTGCTCCGAACAGGTGAGAGACGAGCTGGGTCAGAGTGCGTTTCAGGTCGAACTCCACCAGCTTCACGGCCTCCAGAGTGTGCGTTTCCTGCTTCTCGGGCGTCCGCCGGCCCCTTCGCTCGAACAGAGACAGCTCGCCACCGTTCTGCACCCGAGAGAACAGCTGAGGGACACGAGACTCCAGGTCAGCGTCACGTGATCTGCATTACATCATCTACCTTTAATTCAGGCGCGACACTCTCGGCACCTCGTGGTTGGAGAAGAGTCGCACTCCCTCCATCTGGTGGAAGACGGGGTAGTGACTGGCGTCGATCTCGTCCCGTCTGTAAACGTCTCCGGCCAGCAGGAACGCGTCCAGCCCCGACCTCACCAGCTCCCTCTGGTGGGCGGACGTGTGAGCGCGAAGCATCGTCGTTCTGGTCCCAAAGAAAAACGGAGTTAGTGACACGTGCAGGTGAAAGCAGAAGTTACTGACCTTTAACCTCATAACAAACACACCACAGAACAGCCACGCCCCCCATCAGCGCTCTGAGGCTCAACTAGCTTCTTTCATCAGCTGATTCCGATCTCACCTGTTCAGGTAGTAGTTATCTCCTCGTTTCCTGCTGGGGTGGCCGGGCGGGATCAGCAAGCTGTCAGAGACACAAAGACTGGCTGCACACATCAGACACTAACACCTAACACGACACACGTGCTTTAATAAAGGTCCGATGCTCATATTTCCTCCGGTTCACACAACTGACTCACAATAAAAAGTTAATGTGATCAGCCCTGCACTCAGGGGCCTCTCTGTCTGTAGACTGTGATTTAGCTCCAGCCCTGCAAACCTCAGGACGTGATGACGGGTCCAAACTGCTGGATCCAGATTTAGACCCTCCTCTGAGCGCTCTGAGGGCCGCAACACAAAGTATTCACGGTGTGAAGGTAAAATGCAGCAAACAGAATAGAAACGCACTAAAGTTACTGAGCAGAAAAAGATCAGCTGATTCTGCTCAGGTGGAGTCAGAGACTCCACCTGAGCAGAATCAGCTGATCTTTTTCCACCGGGGTCCGTACTGTTTGCAGATGTTTGCAGATGTGGACAGCATGCCACCATGTTGGCTGGGCTGTAGTTTGTGTCAGACAATCTGAGCTCAGCGGATGTAATGGGCTGAGATCCATCATGTTCATCATTTATAATCCGAGGCTTTAATAAGTCAGATGTTGACCCGCTGACCTGCTCTGGAGCGGTGGGATCTAAAGCACTCACACTTTGTGAGCAGTGACTGAAGGACAGTCACTGCATTGTTGCAGTCGGGTCAGTTTGTTGTGTTGTTTTCACACCTCTCCACTCAAAGGTCATGTGTGCATTTGTAAAAAACAGCTGATACTTCAACGGCAACAACAGATGAGAGCGGTCACTGTGACGCCCCCTGCTGCTCAGTAACATTACGAAGCCTCGAGGTGACGGTCGATATTTTAGACCGCAGTCGCACAGGCCTACAGCTGCCAATGCCCTGCTAACTCTGGTTGCTGGGGAAAAATAGATACATTCCCTGACCAGTTGGCAACCCGTTGCTGGAGGTTGCCAGCAGTTGCACAGAGGTATCTGTGTTCACTTTGGCTACTAGCAGGTAATCAGGCTAACATGGAGGAAGCAGACTGTAAACAGGAGAAACAAAGAACATTTGCTTTCAAATTAAAGACGTGTATGTAAAGAACCTCGTTTCAGGCAAACTGAACTACATCCTGCTGTCTGTTTACTGATATTAAGGGATCACATGAAGCTGCTGACCTGTCAAAGTTCTGCTCTGTAGTCACCACAGGACTCAGGTTGTCGTGGACGGAGAACAGGGGGGTTCCCCAGCGGCCGACGTAGGAGCTGTGGGTCAGAAATCTGTTAACACTGACAAAGTGGGCAGAAATACAGGAAACAACGACACTTTCATCCTGCTGATCACAGACACACAACAAGGGACGAGTGTCAGTGAGCTGCAGCACTCAGGCTGCCTGAGGTCTGGCATGTTTTAAAGGCTCACAGATGAAAACAAAGACCTGTGGCTGTGAGCTCGGTCAGGGGAGGAGGTGGGCAAAGGAGGTGAGGAAGAAAGGTGGGGAGAGAAGGTGAGGAAAGAAGGTGGGGAGAGAAGGTGGGGAAGAAAGGTGGGGAGAGAAGGTGAGGAAAGGAGGTGGGGAGAGAAGGTGAGGAAAGAAGGTGGGCAAAGGAGGTGAGGAAGAAAGGTGGGGAAGAAAGGTGGGGAGAGAAGGTGAGGAAAGGAGGTGAGGAAGAAAGGTGGGGAGAGAAGGTGGGGAGAGAAGGTGAGGAAAGGAGGTGGGCAAAGGAGGTGAGGAAGAAAGGTGGGGAAGAAAGGTGGGGAGAGAAGGTGGGGAGAGAAGGTGAGGAAAGGAAGGTGGGGAGAGAAGGTGAGGAAAGAAGGTGGGCAAAGGAGGTGAGGAAAGGAAGGTGGAGGAGAAGAAGGTGGGAGAAGAAAGGGTGGGGAGAGAGTGGTTGAGGAGGGGAGGAAGGTGGGGAGAGAAGGTGAGGAAAGGAGGTGGGGAGAGAAGGTGAGGAAAGAAGGTGGGGAGAGAAGGTGAGGAAGAAAGGTGGGGAGAGAAGGTGAGGAAAGGAGGTAGAAGGTGGGAAGAGGAGAAGAGTGGGGAAGAAAGGTGGTGAGAGAAGGTGAGGAAAGGAGGTGAGGAAGAAAGGTGGGGAGAGAAGGTGAGGAAAGGAGGTGGGGAGAGAAGGTGAGGAAAGGAGGTGGGGAGAGAAGGTGAGGAAAGAAGGTGGGCAAAGGAGGTGAGGAAGAAAGGTGGGGAAGAAAGGTGGGGAGAGAAGGTGGGGAGAGAAGGTGAGGAAAGAAGGTGGGCAAAGGAGGTGAGGAAGAAAGGTGGGGAAGAAAGGTGGGGAGAGAAGGTGAGGAAAGGAGGTGGGGAGAGAAGGTGAGGAAAGAAGGTGGGCAAAGGAGGTGAGGAAGAAAGGTGGGGAAGAAAGGTGAGGAAAGAAGGTGGGGAGAGAAGGTGGGGAAGAAAGGTGGTGAGAGAAGGTGAGGAAAGGAGGTGAGGAAGAAAGGTGGGGAGAGAAGGTGAGGAAAGAAGGTGGGGAGAGAAGGTGAGGAAAGAAGGTGGGCAAAGGAGGTGAGGAAGAAAGGTGGGGAAGAAAGGTGGTGAGAGAAGGTGAGGAAAGGAGGTGAGGAAAGAAGGTGGGGAGAGAAGGTGAGGAAAGGAGGTGAGGAAAGATGGTGAGGAAAGAAGGTGGGGAGAGAAGGTGAGGAAAGAAGGGTGAGGAACAGGAGGTAGAGGAAAGGAAAGAGGTTGGGGATAGAAGGTGATGAGAAAGGTGGGGAAGAGAAGTTGAGGAAGAGGGTGGGGAGAGGAGGTGAGGAAGGAAAAGGTGAGGGAAGAGATGGTGAGGAACAGAATTGGTGGGAAGAGATGTGAGGAAGAAAGGTGGGGAAAGGAAAGGTGGTGCGAGAAAGGTGAGCGAACGGAGGTGGGAGGAGAAGGTGAGAAAGACGGTGGGGAGAGAAGGTGAGGGAAAGAAAGGTGGGCAAAGGAGGTGAGGAAGAAAGGTGGGGAAGAAAGGTGGTGAGAGAAGGTGAGGAAAGGAGGTGAGGAAAGAAGGTGGGGAGAGAAGGTGAGGAAGAAAGGTGGTAAGAGAAGGTGAGGAAAGAAGGTGGGGAGAGAAGGTGAGGAAAGGAGGTGGGGAAAGGAGGTGAGGAAAGAAGGTGAGGAAAGGAGGTGAGGAAAGGGTTAGGGTGCAGTCCTGCTGCTATCCGAGTACGCAGGCTTTTCTGAGGACCAAAGCTGATGCCCTGCTCAAGGGCAGAGTCATAAACCAGCTTAATGAGTTCTTAATGCAGCATTAGTGCGCTGCTGCTGTTAGCTTCCTGCAGCAGCTTTAACGATTCCACTGGAGCCAAATCCACAGTGGGCGGTCCCAGAGGATCCCTGAGCCTGCAGAGAGTTACTCAGCATATCCACCAACATCCAGGACACCAGGAGCATCCCTCAGGAGAGGCCCAGAGGGTGACAGGACAAGCTGCTGTTAAGGGACAATGAGGAGGTGAATTTCCACCTGGCCTCCATCGGGACAAAGCGGGCTGTTTGGTGCCTACCTGTAGAAGTGTGCTTTGATTCGCTCTTTGATCAGCCAGAGAGGATGATGGGATTGGTTGTGGAGGTTGCGGCCCACCTTTTCCAAGATCTTTGGAGTGACGTTGGTGAAATCATCACGGGGATAGGAGTGGTCTAATACCTGCACCGAGTCCTGACCAATCACAGACTTAGGGGTGCTCAGTCGTCTGCACGATGCTGCGCAGCCATTGGGCCAGAACTCCGCCAGGAGGCGACAAAGAAGAGGGCGGGGCCACGGGTGAAGGTAAGGGAGGACTGACGGAGCAAATATCATGATGACACGCCCATGAAGCTGCAAAGACACAACAAATCAATAAATTAGAGGAAAACCGTGTGATCGATGTTTTTGTGCTGCAGTGAGATGCAAACAGCGGTTCATTTAAAGGTGGCGCTGTGCACAGGTACGCCCTCTCCGGAGGTCACACTAGAGCAGAAACAGGGCGGCACGAGAAAAAGAAATTCACCGCAGATCTGTATTCGGCATGCTGGGGGGGGCTCACGGCCTCTGAGCTGCATTTCTCGGCAGCACTTCCTGTTCTTCCTCAGTTTGGAGCGAGGGAAAAGTGGACCCTGATCTGATGCATCATTACGAGACAGGACTAAGCTAGCTGGTTAGCGTGCAGCAGTTCCACACACACATCTTTGGGAGAGCTGTTGATCCTTCACATCTGTGACTCTGTCTGCAGCCACAGCTCAGTCTGCACTGTCAGGAATAAGGCTGCTGGACAGCTGCCTGCAGCCTTATTATCCCATGACAAATCGGATTTGTCATTTCATCATTATAGGTTATCGCTGCATTTAAAACTGCTTCACTGAGGCAGCAGAACTCCTGCAGACACTCTGAACAACCGTGTTTGCAGGAACAGATTCACATTTATCTCCATCTGAGTGTTTGTATCTCCTCCCCTTTGGGCCTGCTTTTGGTCTCCACCTGCTCCTCAGGTAAATATGCGTCTCTTCAGCTTATAAATGCTCTGCTGCGTTCACCAGATCCTCTCTGACTGCGACTGTCTGCTGTTTGCTGCTGGGTTCAGGTGTTTGCCCATCAATCAAAGAGGCTTCAGTCTCCGAATTTATCATTTGCAGTGAAAAGGGTGGGGAGGGAAACGAGGAGGACGTGAATCAGAGGTGTAAAGAGAAAAAGGCAGCTTCTCAGAGGAGGTCAGCTCAGGTGAGCGCTGCGGCTCCATTTATAATTGCACTAATGGACAAACATCGAAAACAGCAAAGGTTAAACGAGGCTCCATCCTTTTCCTTCCTTCCATCATTTATTCTGTGACAGGAGGCGACACAGTCGCCCTTTTATCCACCCCCCTCAAATATTTGTACACACACACACACACACACACACACACACTCGAGGAGCATCCCTGAATAAGACAAAGGGTGTTGCATTGCAGTGGCATTGCAGCAGAAAGGATTATTGTTCCTAAATCCATGAAGCTTTTTACCTTTCCTCTGCAGCTGGAATCATATTATACTGGACCGGACAGGTCAGCAGTGAGGTCTCTCTCTCTCTCACACACACACACACACACACACACACACACACACACACGTTTCTTCCAGAAAATACATCTCAAGGTTGTTTGGACTTTAACAGGATGATGAAGTAGAGAAGTATTATTCTAAGGTGACACTGCCTGAATCGCCCACAGGCTTCACCGTTCATCACGCCAGACAGTACAAAACAAAGATCGAATAAAAGCCGACAAATCAACAAATTCCTCCTCAGAGGAGCCTTAATATATTCGGCAAAGGTCACGGCAGCACCACTATTATTTGTCTTGTACACAGTGTTCATAATTTGTTTGAAAAGCGGCGCTAAAGGAAAGGTTACGTAAAGACCAAAACAGACAAACATCCTCTCTGTGGAGCATTAATGTGTTCATGGGCTTTACTGTCAGCATCACAGATATTAATACACTGCTGTGAGGCGAAGCATTAAGCCTGAGGGTAAACAGAAGAAAACAACCACCAATTTAATGACAGCAGGTCAGTGTGGGTCCAAGCTGAAATGGTTTGCTTCATATTTGTCCTCAGACAGTCAAGGTTTCAAGGAGAAATTCAACATCTGCCATGTGGAGTCCCTCAGGGGGGCATTTCAGGTCCTCCTATGTTTCTATTATATGTTTTAATAACTTGGAAAGGTGGTACTCTGGTAAGCTTATCATCCCAGACACACTTGTTTCATAAATTCCATTCTTAATGATGGTATGACCTTATTGATGACCACACCTACAAAATTATGCTAGCCAAAACTAAAACTATGACATTTTTGTTTAATTAAATGACAGCTACAGTTTAGACTAAACTAAGAAAGGATTAAAATAAATAAAACATGTCTTTGGATCTGGTTGTTGAAGGATGTTTCTATTGAACAGGAGGTCTGGACATCCCTGAGGTTTGTCGTGTTTTTACCCGAGATAGTCGCCCCACATGGTTTACACATCGTTTTGTTTGTCACAACGTCAAAGGACAAATGTGTCCATACATCGGCTCTTCTCTTTCTCCCTGCTGACATTGTTTACATAACTTAGTTCTATCGGAAGGAACGACCAATCACAGGCTAGTTTGGTCTTCCTGGGTTTAGAGCAAATTTGTGCAACTCTGCGTTTGATTGGATGTTTTCCTAACTTGTCCCGCCCTGTCACAAAATTAAATCAGTTCTGATTGGATTTCGTCCCCGCCAAGTATTTTTGTCTCATTTTCATTCATTGACGAAATTGTCATTTAATTCCGTCATAGTTTTTATCCTTTTAGGTAGTTTTAATTTAGTTATCGTCTCGTTATCGTCATGAAAAAAAGGGTCGTTGACGAAAAATATGCTGAAAATATTTCGTCAATGAAATTAACACTGGCCGTGACGTCACCCTCTGGTTTACTGCGTCAGCGTTTCCACCATCGCCGTCCTGAAACTGGGAAACCAAACACTCACTGGCTAACGACTTGTCAATCAAAAGTCATCCTCCTCCTAAAACACAGCATAACCAAAAATTACAAAACAGACTTTTATTGACCCACAGTGAGCGACTGAGGGTCACAGCCACCTACCAGCACACGCTAAATGAACCTCATCCTGACTGCTGCAGGTCACTGATGATTTCTAACAATGGGAAGATTAATGAATCAAATAAATATAAAGAGTCACGTTCACATCAGCTTCTGTCTTTAACACATTGATTTGTTTTCTAAAGATCATTTCTGTATCAGACTGAACTTTTCAAACAGTGTTTTAATGTTTTTAACTGATTCTGACCTTTGACCTGCAGTTTTCTGTTAGTTATGTGAAGGGTGTTCTCCGTGCCACCGAGCTCACGTTATCATATTTGTTTTTTCAGACGCTCCTCTGCAGTAGGAGTTTCCCGCCTTTAGGATGAATAAAGTACATTTCATCTGAAGTCATTAAATATTTAAACCACGTCCACGACAAACAAAATAATATCTTCTATTATTTATTTCTGCAAAAACACAAACATCACACATCCAAAAACATGAACGCCTCAAACACACCGAGGAGTGTTTAAATGTTGATCTCAGTCCGTCTTCCTTCCTCATGCCTAAAGGTCATGTGACCCTTCCAGCTCGACCTGCAGAGGGCGTGTGCGTTCCCTCTGTGGGGTTCAAGTTTTTATTAGACCTTCATCTTTGTTCTCCTCGTGGCGTCTCTCTAACGTCACTCTGAAAACATGCCTCCATCCTTCACGTTTCCCCCCTTGTTGGAACTGACCTCCTTCCTAGCATGTGATCAGCACCATATGTCCGTCCCCACGGCGCCAAACACCACCACACATGCACATATGAGCGCCCACACACACGGACACACATGTAGAGTAAATTCACACAGCTTACGTAATAAACTGCAGAGCTGGCATTCGGCAGCCGTTACCACAGACGGACGAAGCCGTGAGGCGCTGCACGAAGCTCCGCTTACAGTTTCCACTGCAGGAGCACGAAGGCTGAGCTTCGGCATCTCTGAGGAAGGAGGACCAGCGCCGCAGACCTGTCAGTGCCCCCGAGGGTAAAATCCCAAACATGGAGCCCGTCCCAGCTGCCACAGGGCGAGCTGCAGGGTACACCCAAACAGCTGCAGTACCCGGAGAACCCACACACACAGGCAGAACCAAACTCCACACAGAAAGGCAGCACAGGAACCCAGAACCTTCTTACTGTGCTGCTAACGGTGCTAACCACACACACACACACACACACACACACACACACACACACACACACACACACAAAAAGGTTTGTGTTTCAGGCTTTGTACCTGCAGGAATCCAAACACTACAGTCAGTCAGGCCAAAGGTCAAAGGTCACCAACTACAGTCACCAAAATAATCTATCAGAGAGGAGAGAGCAGTGTGGGAAACGCTCACATTTATTTTTATAAACAGTCAAGATATTAAATCAGATCAAATTTTAATGAGTCCTATGGGAGGAGAGCTGCTGCTGCCTGGCTGTGTACGAGTAAACACACACACACACACACACACACACACACACACACACACACACACACACACACACACACACACACACACACACACACACACACACACACGTGTGCACGCACAGATTAGGATGTTTAACAACTGGAGTCAGTGTGTGTGACCTGGCGGTTGACCTCCTGTGACCTTTAGTGTGGTAAGAAGAGGAGCGAGGACAGGTTGTCCTGAGCGTGTGATGTCAGGGACCTCCTCTGGATGGGACTCGGATCCCTCCGGCTGTGAGGCTGTTACTCCGTGAGAGTTCTTCTCTGGAGCCGCGGCTCATCGTCAGCTTTGCTGCCAGCTCATGTATCCTCCTCTGAGAGCAGGGACTTTATTCCTCCAGAGGCTTCAGATCTTCCACAGTTTCACTTTTTATCCCGTGGCCACATTTACTAGGATGCCTTCCCTCATCCGTGACCCCAGCACGACCCCAGACTGCCATGACAGCTCCAGATGCAGACCCAGATGTAGGACCCAAGAAGAACGAGGGAGGATTAACGGAGGCTCCAAAAAGGTTCAAAGAGGAGCAGGGGAACACAGAGGACGGCTGACGAGGGGACAGACTCTGAACATAGACACGAGTGACACTAACGAGGAGGGAGCAGCCAATCACAAGCAGGAAAACCAGACAGATGCGGGAAAAGCAAAAAGGAAGTGGAAACAAGGAAGACAAAGACACTAAAACACAGAAACACCATGAACATGATAAAACAAGAGCCACTGTACTGACTCGGATCATGGGCACGTGAAAATGTGATGATTTAATGTGACCTTGACCTTTGACCTTGGCCCCAGTGACCCCATATACAATCCAAACCTTTGTACTCGTGTGTCTGACTCAAACTGTCTCACACACATTTATAAACACACGTGTGTGTATGCAGTATTTCACACACACATTTTTCCTGTTTGGGAATTTGTTTTTATTTTTCTCATTAGGTGGAAACTGCTCTTATTTTGAAAGTTCAGGCGCCGCTAACAGCTCATCGGACTCATCGGTGTCCGAGACTCATCGGACACTCGGGCAGACTCCAAGTTGTCCGTCCTGGGCTGCAGAGCGTCTGTAGCCCTTCCTCTGATCTGGAGATCCTCTGTGAGGAACTGGCTCAAGAACCGTCACGCCGAGCAGAAGCTCGAGTTTGTGTCCATCTGAAGGATCCATCCACCCACTAATTTCCTGTGCTCTGACCTCCTTTCTGCTTCCTCCAGCACCCTGGAGCCAGGCCCAGTGGAGCTTTAGCCCAATCAGGCTCAGCCGTCCTGACCCAGCTCCCGCAGCAGGGCTGTGGGGGTTAGTGGATCGGGCCGTGGTCAAAGGCAGAGGCCCCGGTGGACCCCGGTTGATACTTGCTCTGTCACAAATATCTCCTGATGTATCTGATCTAGAGGCCTGTGCGGTCCATGCATGATTAAGAGAGCAGCTCCTGAAGCTCGAGATGATATATTTAAAGAGTATTTTTACAGATCCAGCCCAGGCTGGAGGAGAAGGAAGAGGTCCTGGGAAGAAAGAAAATAACTCCATACACTGTTGTTTGCCAGATGCAGGTGAGTCAGCATTATGGGTTCAGACCGAGAATAGTCTTGAGTCAAAGGAGAGCATCCAATCTGCGTGCAACAGTGGGTAAGAACCATCTCCAACAACCACAAACCAACAAATAACGCTTCCAACAAGAGAAATGTGACAGCGTAGTGTTGCAGAGAAAGTGTGCGCTGATGGAAGCAGCTCTGGAGGAAGTGAAACATGATTCATCATGTGTGAAAGTTGCTGAGAAATTCCCTTGTTTGGCTGCCAGTAAGTTGCTCTGACTAACCAGCATCGGGCTGCAGCCAACAGTGAAGCTGTGATGTGACTTCTGAAGCTGCCAGCTGAAGAAAGGTGGCAGCGGGGACGGCGCCAAGGACGAGCCGCGGCGTGGCGTCCAAAACGAAAAAAAAAACTCGACGCGCCTCAGAGAAAGGAACTCTGGATGTGACAAACACTGAAGACTGCGGGAAACAGGACGCTCCCGAGGCGCCAAGGTTACGGTGTCACATGAACTCACAGGTGATGACACGAACGCCAGACGTGAAGTTCAGCACACGAGAGTAACACAAAGACAAAGTGAGACACACACACACACACACACACACACACACACACACACACACACACACCGAGGCGGTCTACGCAGCAGCAGCTTTAGTGCAGAGGGATTCATTCAGCCTCTAAAAAGTGACACTCTGATGGAGAGAGGTGATAAATTACACACTGCAGAGGGAGGCAGAGGCCTGCACACACACACACACACACACACACACACACACACACACACACACACACACACACACACACACACACACACACACACACAGCCGTACAGTACACAGTGTGTGTGTGTGAGCGCTGCAGAAACAGGCCTGCACACAGACAAGAGCCCAGAAATGTATCCAGCAAACGTCGACCTGAGGCAGGATGTCAGCGCGCTCACTTCCTGCTCACTCTGATGTCACGCGTTCCCCGACTAATCCGAGGACTGGCCGCTTCACCGAGCCCGTCTTAGAGTCAAGAGAAACCAGAGCGACCGTCAGCCAATCAAATCACGTTATGAAACTTTCCCGAAGGAGCGAGGCGGTGCAGCTTGGCATCGAAATGGAGTTCCTCACCGAGGAGAGCGATCAGCCTGTGGTTGATGGAAGTTAGTTCACCAAATTACTACCATCACCTGAGACCGCTGATACGTCTTCAGCTGCGGGTGTTACACACTGATGACTCATTAATATTTATGGTATAAGAGTCAAAAGTAGAGCTGCATCTAAACTAAAGTACCGGCACCTTCTCTGACTGAATTCACCTGAAATCTACATTTTTATGTGTGAGTCTGTGTGTGTGTGTGTGTGTGTGTGTGTGTGTGTGTGTGTGTGTGTGTGTGTGTGTGTGTGTGTGCTTCATTGAGGATTTAGTGTTAAAGCTGAGAGGACGAAGGTTATTTGTAGAGGTTAAACCTCACAGTGACGGCCTGATGGCGCCACCCGTAGGTGGGAGGGCTCTGGGGTAATCATGGCGGCTTTCCTAATTATTGACCTGTTTTTCTTCCTCTGCAGGAAACGAATGAAGTCATGTGATGTCCTCTGAAGTGACGGAAACACGGCGGCGTGTGAACGAGCAGGTGGCGCCTCTCTCGCCGCCTCCGCAGGAGTGTCGGTGTCACTCGCCCCCTCCCATCAGAGGGAGTCCCTCTCTGGCACCGTGACCACTTCCTGCGGCTCACGTCTGTCTTCCTGTTCAGCACACACGCCACTCCCTCGCCAGCACATACAGTTACACAACCCGGGACTCCGGCATCTCTCCGAGCGCTCCTTTCTCAGTGAATGAAGGTTTAAGAGAAAAAATCCACATCGATTAAGACGTTTTATGAGCAGCAGAGGAGCATTAAACTCACTTCTCTCCTTTAATGACAGATATTTAAAGACTCTACCCTGTGATGATTCACTACATCATTTCTTTATGTCTGTAATAAATTACGCGCTCAATAATGGAATAAGTCTATCATTTTTACCTTTGTAGAGACAAAACCTTCTAGGCTAGTCTACTGCTATGATAAACGTGCACTTTACAACTTTTTCATGTATTATTAACAATTTTAATGCAATAAAACCTTCGGTGAGTCTCTCGGCTGCCTCTAACAGCCTGTGGAGTACCTTCGGTACGATGGAGGGCAGGTTTCAGTGAAGGATTGGACACGTGACCCCTCAGAGTGCCTCGATGCCCCTCTTCAGCTCCAACGCTTAGCAACACAAACTAGTATTAGCTTACAAAGAGAGTCCAGTAGGGCTGCAGCTATTGATTACTTTAGTAATCGAGTATTCTATCGATTATTCCATCGATATACGCGAGTAACTGGATAAGAAACACTTTTTTTTCGTATTAACAGTTCATCTGCATATTTTAACTTCCGTACTGCAGTTTTTCCCTGTGTGAAACAAACAGGGTGGATGGAGCAGCTACAAAGTTCTCTTTTCTTCACTTACTGATCAGGTGGTTGATGAAGGACCTCCAGCTGTTTCCCAGTAAAGGTTTAATGGAGGTTACAGGGGGAAAAGCTTCGTTTGGACACTAGAAAAACATTTCCTTCTGCTCCACCTGAGCTCACCGCCTCTATAACAGCTCCGCCTCTTTGTGCAGACAGACTGCAGTAAAACAGCTGCTGTTGTGTTATCAGTGTTTATGATGAAAAACTGGGGGCTGCAAGAGCGTAATGTTGTAGCGCTTTGTGCAAGCATTCTCCTAAATACGTTTCTACTGCAGGTCTCCATTTAGTCACTAATCAGGGATTAAAGTATAAAAATATTTTGACGGGGGAGGGGTCCTTCCGGTACCGACCGATCACTAGCGCTAATAGCGGCACTCGCTAACAAACTGTGGTTATAGCGATCCATTCTGGGAGCTGAAGTAGAGAAAAAATAACCAGTGATGGCACAGCTACCTTGAAAAAGCAATCCGATTACTGATTACTCCTTTAAAAAGTAACTTAGTTACTTCTAAAATTAAGTAATCAGTAAAGTAACTAAGTTAGATTACAAGTTACTTAATTAGTTACTTTCAACAGCTGCTGGTCTTGTGCCAAACAATGTCTGCCATAAAGTGATCCTGATGTTTCTGTGTGCTTTTATGTGTAATGTCTTTGCTTATATTGGTAAACAGAGCGCAGGCAGCATGATTTATGAAGGGCTTTTATATAAAATGCAGAAATAACTTGTTTTCAACAATCTTTAGGAGTCTGTGCTACATTATAATCAATCCAGAGCTTTTTGGACACTTCAAATATCATTATATATCTGTGATGTTATATTTGTTGTGATTTCTGCAGCTTTCTGAGCCAGATTTATGTTTAAAAAGACATTTTTAATATCAATGACAGTGTCAATGACAGGCTGCCTCAACATAAAAATGACAACCACGAAACGAGGGTGAGTCACCCGTGTTTAAGGGCAGCATTTCCTCTACTACATACTGGACAATAGAAGAAAAACCTCGCCTGGACTGAACAATTTAGATTTCTGCTGCAACATTTGGATGGCAGGGTCACAATTTATTGTTAACAACCTGAGTATAGTTGCTGGGCACATCCATCCTTTATGACCACAGTGCACCATCCTCTGATGGCTGCTTCCAGCAGGACAACACACCATGTGATGAAACTCAGATCATCTCAGACTGGCTTCTGGAGCATGACAGTGAGCTCACTGCACTCAGATGGCCTCCACAGTCACCAGACCTCAATAACCTCTGGGATGTGGTGGAACAGGAGATTCTAATCATGGATGCAGCCGACAGTCTGCATGATGCGGTCATGGATCAGGGATGCTTCCAGCACCTTGTTGAATCTGTTTCACGAAGTATTAATGCATCTCTGACACACGGCGCAGGCCACGGCACAGACCATAGTACAGACCACGGCACAGACCACGGCACAGACCACAGCACAGACCATAGTACAGGCCACGGCACAGACCATAGTACAGACCACAGCACAGACCACGGCACAGACCACAGCACAGACCACAGCACAGACCACAGCACAGACCACAGCACAGGAGAAGCTGCATGTTCAGGTCGACAGCAGCTTGAATGCGGGTGCGTTTGGTTTGAGCGTCCTGAGCAGCATGTGTGTGCTCCTCAGTGATAATAGGTTGTAAGCTTTATGGATTATGTATCTGCAGCAAGTTTCAAATGTTGTCAAGTTAATTATGAGAGAAACGCAGTGAAATCTGGATGTGCCTGAGTGAAACTCTGATGGATGGTTCTGAGAACGCTCACGAATCATTTCAAATCTGCAGCATCCTGTCGACTTTAATCCACTTTGGTTTCATTCTGACTTTCAGCCTCAAACTGTTGTGTTTACATTTGATCCGCCTTGTTATCCTATCAATAAATCACCCACTCTGAATCGTGCTGACCTGTACAAATGTGTTACACTAATAAAGTTTGATTGATAAAGTTTTTCATGGGAATGCCGCTCTCTGAGGAACGCTGCTTATTTCATGACCCGTGGTTTGAAACAGGACAGTTATCAGCCTGACACGCTGTATATATGCAGTCATAAAGCAAGGTGGCTGCAGTATCTGTGCATCAGAGTGTGTGTGTGTGTGTGTGTGTGTGTGTGTGTGTGTGTGTGTGTGTGTGTGCCTGCAGGGCGGCCGGGCTCCAGCAGGATTTACAGGAGCTGTATCTGATAGGGCGGCGTTTATTTAAAACTGTGTGTCCTGGAACGACCCCACATCCATCTTCAGTCCTCCTCCTCCTCCTCACACATCTTTTTAACTCCTCCCCGGTCACCTCCTCCCCCCTGCTGTTAAAGCAACACCCCCCACACAGGCTAAAGGTTAGCTCGAAGTATGGATGTGACAGCAGGCTAACCAAGTAAACTGACCCCCCCAGTCAGACCAGAGAAAGCAGCCTTCAGACTGCTTTGTTTTAAATGGAGATAAACTGCTGTCACTGATACCCAGAGGGGGATGGAGCCACCATGCTACTACCAAACGTCTTTTAAAAGCCTTCAGTGTTTTCTCTCCACCCATCTTCGCTCTCTGAAGGTCCCGTGCACGGGGGATAGCAGTCAGCAGTGGGACGATGGTGCAGCTGTAGCCACCCTGAGGCTAACCGCTGGTTTATGGCCTCAGCTTTAGCTTTTTGCAGCGTTTGGCTGGACCTGAGCAGAGAGCGCAGCCCCGAGTTCAGTCACATCATCAGTGGACACCAGCGACGCCACGCCATAACGCTGCCTCCACCATGTTTGACGGTGGTGTGGTCTGTATCAGATCATGAGCCGTTCCTCTCCTTCTCAACACTTTTCCCATTCAGGTCAAAGTTCGCCTCACACACATACTCACACACTTCTCCACAGGGACAGAAACTTTTCCCTTTGCTGTGACAGAGTCCAGTTAAAGGCAGAGAAAACCATAACCCTGGAGCTCAGCTGCTCCTCCTGAGCCTCCTCCTCAGTCATGTGACCTCAGCACTGACTGACGTGGGCTCTAACAGATCACACTGAAAACGCTTCCAGCGGTTACTGAGGAGCTCATCTCTGCAGGCTGAGCTTCCTGAGACCGAAGCAGAGCCTGCAGAGGAGCCACCGTCCTGGGACATGTTGTGCAGCTCCAGCACTGGGAAAACTGCATTATTCATCCTCCCTCACTTATTCATTTTCATTGTAATACTCCTTTTTTCTTTCATTATTTTTTTATGACGGCTCTGTGCCGTCGGCATACTCTTTCATGGACATAAAGTCCAGCAGCAGCAGCTCGGAGCTCCTTCATGAACACGAGAGGCCGGCCGGTCGGAGCGTCGATCCTGAAGGACAGCGAGGCCCGGATCCATCAGATCTGTCAGATTCAGCAAATCTGTGGAGCCGGCACAGCTGATGCTATAACTTCACTCCCCAAAGAGACACCAAACCTCTATAACAGCGACGCAGGATCCGATTATTGTGCCACAATCGAGCAGCGCGAGCTCAGAATCCCCCAAACAAGTCCTCAGACTCTAATCTTAATAAAGCGAACCGGGAAAATCCTCCGAAACACGGAAGATGAGCAGCATCCAGAGCAACAGCTTCTCCAGACCCGCCTCCTGTGTGAAACCTGCAGGCCTGACTCTACCTGTCTTTGGAATATCGACCTTTTCTGTAACTGAGGAGGGGAAGCCCCGGCAGAGGCTCCGCCCACTCACGTTTGAAGTTTCACCTGTTTCAGTCTCACTGATAAAAATAAGACTGGACAGGAGCTTCACCTGACACCACCTGCCCTGTGTGTGTGTGTGTGTGTACATTTACACTCTTTCCAGTCTCCTCAGCATATGTATGTATGTACACACACACACACAGGGAGGCTGGGAGGGTTGTAGTTTGGAGCTTTGCGGCTCATATTTGCATGTTTGGGGATTTGATGGAAGCAGACGTTTAGCCGTCACCCACACACGGCGGCGTCCTCCGGGTGTGACGGCGGGCGGGGAATCTGCTCGCTGCTAATTATAGCGCCTCGGCACGGAGCTGACATCTCAGCCGCTTTATGAAAACACGCCGCGGCTGAAAATAGACCGAGTGTTTGTGTGGGAATGAGAGATGATGGAGCAGACGAGGACGCTCTTACTTTATTCAAACATTTGTTCAGATTTCATCTGTCAGATAAATACTGCATGTGAACGTGTTCATGCAGCCACAGCTCGGTCCAGGCTCCCATAGGGAACTTCATATGGAGGAACAAAACTGCCAAAATCAATCGTTATAGAAATAAACATGTCCTTGAATGCACCACACACATTAGAAATAAAGGTAGACTATGGTTTCATTTGCTTCTCTATTTAGTCTGTTTTTCATTTCCACCTCTTTTTTTCTGGCTTTTATTCCAAAAAAAATACAAAATTCCAAATGGTGACGAAGTCGGGAAGATGAGGATGACGCGCGGGAAATGATCTAAAGGAGGAACTTCTCTCACATTTAAACTTCCCGTTTCATTAGACTGATAAATAAATAATCTTCCCATTTCATTATTTATACATTTATTATCTTTTTTAACTTTTGTCCTCTATACCGTCTCCATGTTATGCATTAAACGTTTATGATCTCGAATTCCTCACAATAGCAGATTCATGAACATACGCCATAACTTGGGCAGCACAGCGGTTAGCACTGCCGTCTCACAGCAGTAAGGCTCGTTTTATATCCACCTGTATCTGCAGATAACCTTTGACTCTGCCAGCTTCACGAGGAGCCGCCTGGTTTGGATCCTTTAAAGCTTCTGCAGGTACAGCAGGTTTTCTTCACTGCAAACTGCCACGTTTGTAGAGATGAAGCGGTGACGGAGGAAGCGTGTGAAGCTGGCAGGTGTGAGTGGTGTTGAGGTAATTGGCAGCAGAGTGTGGATGAAAGGCCGATCAGCTGACCTGCAGGTCGGCCCTGACTGACAGCTCAATCCTCTGCGTGCAGGTACGATCCGCCTCGGCACGTTTCTCACGAGGAAGCGCAGCACGTTCCGTTCGTTCTGTGATCTCGCCATTCAAACGCTGCCTTTCGCTGCCAACAGGGGGCGTCACACTGTCATATAACAGACACAGATATGAAGAGCTGTAACAGAGGGAGGGTTTCCTGCTCTCAGGGAGGAGAGCTGATCTGTGACTTCCACTCTTTAACTCAATAATCCAGCAGCTCTAATGTTTCAGGGCTAACACCGGCTAACCACAGACAATCAGAGTTTGTACGGAAGACCATTCCTGCCAATGAAGGAGGTTAAATATATTTCCAAAAATTCAAGATTCATTTAAATGTAACTCAACTGAAAATGTCTGAATTTGAATTTTTAACCTGCTGGTTTTAAAAGAAGAAGCTGAAGTTCATGTTTAATGGCTCATATTCTGATTTTGACTTATACTGAAACCTGTGCTGACAGAACCAGGGCGATTAAAGAACTCGATTAAAGAACACAAATTTGTTGCTTCATTTAAACTCTGCAGCTCAGGTATCTCCAGGTAAGCGTGAGCATTAGCAGCATTAAAGTTCTCCATCACTGTCACGGATTTCCTTCATTTGGAAAAATGACCCTTTAACGTGAACGGATCATCGCTGACATGTTTTTCCACACACACTCGTGTGTGTGTGTGTGTGTGTGTGTGTGTTCTGCTCTGAGAATGCTAGCTGTTAGCTCCCGGGATGGTTCGCTATCACCACAGTCTGCTAGCAGGTGCCACCGTTAGCACTAGCGCCCGTTCAGTAACGAGGGGATCTCCTCTTCATTTAGATTTTTTTATTTAGAAACATGTTTCTGAAGGCTGATTTCTTTAACAAATATAACTTTTAATGTTTTTAATAATGTAAATCTTTTTAAATCTAAAAATAAAAAGTACAAAAAGTACAACCTTTTATCCTGTAGTTTAAACTTTTAATAAATTACACTTGTGAATTTTTTAATGTTTTGTTTTCAGCTTTGAGACGTTTTATGTTGTAGTTTTGACTTTTAAAAGTAGGATTTTTTTAATCTCTTATGCCCACTTTTTATTTCAGAACTGTGAACTGTCGAGGACCTGACTTTAATCCTCACCTAAAGATGTTTTTCATTAGCGTTTCACATGTTAATGCCGACTCGGCCACTCAAACATCTCTCACACGTTTTAACACCAAAGATTAAAAACGATGACTCTAAAGGTCCTTTCACACCGGACGTGTAAATTCCGTGCGAATGTTTCGTGCGTTAAAAACATTTTTCGGACTCTCCTGTTCTTAATCAGCCGTTCACACCGACCGCGTCATTTCACAGGACCAATTTGCGGCATTTATTTTTTCGGATCAAGTTCGATTTTTCTGACTTGCAAGCGAACAAACAGGACTGACCAATCAGAGCGCTGCATTTAGTAACATGTGAGGTCATAGGTCAAAACGCGCACCGACGTACTGAATATACAGTGATGTGGGAACAATAAAATCATAATATTTGACCTCAGACACACAGCTACACGCTGCTCCGGG
>CM024199.1:29867401-29902401 GCA_013435755.1 Amphilophus citrinellus | reverse complement strand
TGTCCAACACAACAGACCAACAACAGCAAACCTGCAGAGGCTGCAAACATCACTGTCTATCCCGGGACCCCACGACTGAGCCCCCGGTGCACAGTTTGAATCAGGCAGCTACATCCAGCCCAGCTCAGGCAGCGAAGGGTCCCTCTGAAACAGCACTGCGGACCACCAACCCACAGATACCGTCCTGACCTCCACGCAGCGCTGCAGAGACACACCAACCAGGACAGACCCACAACATCCGGAGCTCCGAAGAACTCTGACTGAATCCCAGTCAGTGAAGAGCTCTGCCTCAGTGATGATGAGCCGTCCCCTTCACCCACAAACTGCTTCCTCTGAAGAAGGCGTGTCAGAGGGCTGGAGGAGATCTGCAGAGGTCTCCTTCCATCAGCAGACTGTGTCCCCTTCTCTTCTAGAGGGACCCTCGAAGTTATGATGCCTAAATCCATTAAAATCCACTCAACAACATAAGCCAACTCACAATAATCATGAGCAGCTTTGGGCTTTGCTCAGGACTCAGACCCCAGCCTCCATGCACTCCATGCTCTAAAGTGTTTCTCTCCCTGAAGGCAAACGTCTCCCACGACCCTCTTTTTTTGCAAAGTTATTACATCACAGCGACGTGATTGGCCAGCGACGTGATTGGCCAGCGACGGTGACGGTCCCGCAGCAACATTAACACCAAGTTCCTAAACGGCCACCTCGGATTGAGAGAAAAGCCTGCTGTTACATTTGCTCCATTTAGGAACGCTGTTTTCATTTTCCAAGCACATTCTCTGGGAGTACACAGCAGTCCAGAAACAGTCGGAGTCAGGCGCTCTGAGACCTGGAGGCGATGCCTCGCTGGCTCAAATCTACAATGGATGGTAATTAGAGGCGAAGGCGGTGAGTGGACGTGGATGGCCCCCGTGTTATTAATGAAAGCTAATGAAGACCGCGGCTCTGATCCCCCCCCCCCATCACTGAAGGATGGAGGCAAGCAGCCAGCTGTGTTCACTACACACCTCACACTTCCACCCAACGCAGGCTGTCTGCTAAAGGCTGCGATGTCCTGCCCGTGCACCCGGTGCACCTCCACTATCTAAATACTACACTGAAGAAAGAAACAGAGGTTCAATCATTCATCTAATCAGAAAAAGATCCCTGGTTTGATCCCAGGAGGAGACACAAACCCCTTCAGGGCTGCGTCAGGAAGAGCAGCTGCTGGTAAATATCTGCCAAGTCAAACATGTGCAGCTACCTGCTGCAGTGCCCTCAGGAATAAAGGAGCTGCCACAGTGTGGTGGAAGTAAAGTGGTCCAAACAGCTTGTCCTCTGTATCCCACTTAATCCCGGGAGAAGGAAGTCCGACACAATGAAGTCTTAGATTCCATCTAAAGAACTCTGCTAATCCCTGGAAGCAAACGTAAGCCCAAAGAGTAAAACCAACATGGCGGCGTCTCAAAGCTGCCTTCTTTCTCCTGACCAGCAGAGGGCGACTCCTCGGGTTTATGAGAAAATGAAGCTCCTGTCTCTGAGCTCTAAACCTGCCCTGATCACTTCATGGTCTCAGAGTCTCTTCTCCAGCCTTTTATGTTTGTTCTGTATGTTGTGGATCCATTAAACCTGCTTAATCAGCCGTACAGACTGATGTCTGCAGCACCACGGTCACAGTGGTGAGGCCTCTCTAATCACTCAGTGATGTCACAGCAGCTACAGATCACCTGATCTGGACCTGAGTCACAGCTGAAATACGGGTTTTACTGAGAGCTGCAGGTTCTCAGAGTCGGCACATGGGCACTGGGCAGAGCAGACCGTTCGGGGCTCCTGCTGATAAAGTGTATCCAATCCTGTGAGGACTGCATCAGGAAGAACATCCAGCATCAAAGTCTGAAAGCTGGAGGAGGAAGAAAAATTAATAGGAGTGTTACTCTCATCTTCACGGTAGGATAATCGGACTCTTAGTTGTGCTGGCAGAGGGGATGATGTGCTCACAGACGCCTCTGCCTCCACCTTATGTCACAGTCAGTGCAAACTAAAACCTCGTGGCGCTGTCACAGATGATGTCTGCAGATGTGTGCGTCCTGACTCTGAGAGGAACTTCCTGAAACTGAGGATCATCAGCACAGATGTTCCCCTCAGTCCAGCTCCTTTGATTTGGACTTCCTCCAGCTTCTCACCGACACTTCAAAGCACCACCTCGCTCTGACGCGCTTCTCTGCCAATTAAAGCAGAGATCGGGTTTGTTTACATCGGCCGAGCTCGCCTCGATCCCCTCAATCCCCTCAGCCCGAGTGTGACATTAAACACAGCAAAATAATCCCAGGAAAGCCTGCGCCGTAAATGTGTGTGTGCAGGAAGACGAGGTCAGAGCCATAAAATATTCATTCAGAAATAAATGCAAAGGCCGCTGTTGTTGCGCTTAATGTCTGCAATGACATTCAGGAAATTTGGAAAGTAGTTTCTCGATCACATTCAGTCGATTTAAGTTGCGAGTCGCTCATGTTTAATTCAGCACTTTGGCTAAATGTCAGCTCACATCATTAGTTAACCTGCTGATGTGTTCGGGTCAGCTCAGACTTCTCTCTTATTTGCTTTTTATTGTCAATAAATATGAAGAGAAAAACACTCACAGAGGCTGCAACACACACACACACACACACTCACACACACACACACACACACACACACACACACACACACACACACCTGTCCACCTGCTTCAGTCTGCAGAGGGAAAGCTGCAGAGGAGGAGGCCTGAGGAGGGGTGGGTGGATTGGAGGCGATCAGGTTCGGGTCACGGGCTGATGTGTCCAAGATGGATTCTTCCGCAGGTCTGAACACGGGAGGAAGCGATCGATGGGAGGAGCGTCGGGGGCCTTGATCTGCCAGGCAGAAAGGAGGCAGAGAGCGAAAACTCAATCTGCAGCTCTCAGTGTGAGTCAGGCTGAGACAGTTCAAACAAACTCACACCGACACGGCGAGGAGCTCCTCCAGCTCCCAGCAGCTCCTGAGCCGCTGGCTGACGACTGTGTTAGACCTGCCTGATTACTAAACTTACTTCTCTCAGAGTCTTCCTCTGCACACCCATAAACTTCAAGCATTTTGCCTTCATTTATATTTCCACTCATCAGTCCCACTGAGCGTGGATTTCATACATGAGGTGTGAACAGAAAGTTGAAGGAACTGACCCCCATCCTTCCCCGACCCCCGCAGGCTGCTCTGAAGCAGTTACCCTCACACGTCACTCAGCATCCTGCACTCTCATTGGTAGTTGCTTCAACTGCTCACCTTCAAACTGAGATAAGTTTAACTCGGGACGCCATCTTCGTGCCATCAGTGGATACTGCCCCGATGACCTCGCCCACCTCCCAAAAAAACTAACCTGAGTTCACAGTTTTGATGCACTGGAGAAGCTGGAGCTTCCATAAGACTGGGACTGAACACAGCAGCCAGGCCTGAGCAGGAGCCCAATTTACATCTCTCAAGAGGCCCATTCCACTATAACACATAACACACAGCTTCATTATTAGAGCTCATTCAACAGCCAAAATCAGACCCTGAGCTTGAAGGAGCATCCTGCAGACCTCAGTCAGTGGTGGCCGGGACAATTCCCAGAGCTGCCTGAGGTGGAAGTTGGTAGGAGAGGACGGAGAGGCAGACGGTGAGCCCGGCTGAGAAACTTCCAGGACCATCAGACTGCCGCCGCTTCAAAGATCTAATCAAACCTGAGCTCTCAGAGGACACTGACAGCAGATAATGTGATACCTGAGAGGAAGCAGAGGATCTTTGACATGTTCAGATAAAAACAAGATCTCAACCTTTGTTTGGAAACTTCAGGTATCTAACCAAAGCAGGTGGTACTGAGGTCGAGGGAGAGGACGTGGCAGAAGATAAGAAGTGTTTAGGTGTGCAGCACCTGCTGATCTGCAGGATTCAGACCGAGAGCTCCGATGAGTCACAGAGAGTCGGCCCGCTCCGCCGGGACCACAGGAAATCCTTCTTTACTGATCTCCTGCAGAGCGTCCATCAGTCAGCTGCAGGGACGTCTGCACACAGACGCGTGGCTGTACCTGTGAGGTGCTCACTTCATCCATCTCCTCACAGATACTCTCTTGCTACTTTCCCACCGCCGAGGAGCCGGTGCTCGTGCCAGTGCTGGTTTCAATGAACCGGTGAAACGCTTAAGAACGGGCCCGCGTTCCCACCACGTTTCTGTGAACTGCTCCTTTACGTATGAGTGTGGGCGGGTCCTCGTCTGGACTCGGAAGCCGAAGCGCACAAACGTGGGAGAACACGCTCCCCTTTCTGTGCTGCAGATACGTTTTAGGGTCCAAACCAAACTACTGCAGCATCTGTGTGCAGCACAGAGGGAAACACAGACAGTGATTAGAGCAAGACGACAAGTACGCACTTTGTGTCCTTTTATCTGTGATATGAACTGATACAAAGCAGCAAGTTCAGCCTTAGAGCCCAACCTAATTCACAGCCGTGAAAATCGCTTCGCTTTTCTCCTGTAATACACATGTAATATGGTAGAAAACTTGATGTTGAGACGGCAGAGTCACGCCCTTCTGCCACTTTCAGCACATGTTCTTGGTTCCAGACCAGCTAGTTTGCGGGGCCCGAGTTGAATCTATTTTTTCGGCCGAGCACCGAGTGCTTCTACGATGGAAAACCCGCCTAACGGTTCAAATAAAGGCACCGGCTCTGGAACCCCATCGGTGGAAAAGCGGCCACAGAGACCCACAGACTCACCGAACAACACTTTATGTTCAAGAATTTTGATGAGACCAGCAGAGAGCACGTATTCATCAAGCAATTCATGGAAAATCTCAACATTTTTCCACAGGAGAACATCCTGCTGCTTTACTGAAGATCTCTGAACTCTGGGCTGCAAATCAGGCTTCATGGACCCATCACCCCCCAGAATAACTTGACTGACAGGGTCCAATCAGATCACTGCACACACACACACACACACACACACACACAGCAGTGTCATTGACCTTTCCACTCAAAGACAGCAGGGCATCAACAAACAGGATGAGTCTGTGACCTTTCACACATCCACTGCTAAAGATCATACTGTAGACACACACACACACACACACACACACACACACACACACACACACACACACACACACACACACACACACACACACACACACACACACCTCTTTGTGAATGAGGTGCTGAAGGCGGAAATCTGGGCTGACACTGATGGTTCCAGCATGGATCTGATGGATAGACGAAGCTTTTTATTCTTTATGATAAATCCATCTCTACGTCATCACTCACACAGACCCACACCACCTTCAGCTCCGCCCACACAGACCTGCCATGACTCGGGGACCTCAGGTAGTTTAACTGCTGAGGCCGTCTGTAAGAATCTGACCTCTGATAATATTCGGCCCATATGAACTTAGTGGTCTATATCCTGCTTCTCTCCTGCAGGAGCACTCAGGCTGCGTTCAGGAGATTTCAATCAGTGAAGCTGTCACCGTGCTTCCACTACACGACACTCAAAAGAATTCACAGCATCTATAGAGTCATTAAAAACTGCTAACAGTCACATTTATCCTCCAATACATTCATTTACTGTTGTTGTAACAATGAACTTCATCAGTATCCACAGCCTCAGGAGCCTCAGAAACCGCACACAGCCACAGCAGCCACAGCAACCTCACACAGCCACAGCAACCTCACACAGCCACAGCAACCTCACACAGCCACAGCAACCTCACACAGCCACAGCAACCTCACACAGCCACAGCAACCTCACACAGCCACCTCACACAGCCACAGCAACCTCACACAGCCACCTCACACAGCCACAGCAACATCACACAGCCACAGCAACAGCAACCTCACACAGCCACAGCAACCTCACACAGCCACCTCACACAGCCACAGCAACCTCACACAGCCACCTCACACAGCCACAGCAACCTCACACAGCCACCTCACACAGCCACAGCCACCTCACACAGCCACAGCAACCTCACACAGCCACAGCAACCTCACACAGCCACCTCACACAGCCACAGCCACAGCCACCTCACACAGCCACAGCCACCTCACACAGCCACAGCCACCTCACACAGCCACAGCAACCTCACACAGCCACCTCACACAGCCACAGCAACCTCACACAGCCACCTCACACAGCCACAGCAACCTCACACAGCCACCTCACACAGCCACAGCAGCCTCAGAAACCGCACACAGCCACAGCAACCTCACACAGCCACCTCACACAGCCACAGCAACCTCACACAGCCACCTCACACAGCAACAGCAACCTCACACAGCCACAGCAACCTCACACAGCAACCTCACACAGCCACACACAGCAACCTCACACAGCCACACACAGCAACCTCACAGCAACCTCACACAGCAACCTCACACAGCAACCTCACACAGCAACCTCACACAGCAACCTCACACAGCAACCTCACATAGCAACCTCACACAGCCACAGCAACCTCACACAGCCACAGCAACCTCACACAGCCACAGCAACCTCACACAGCAACCTCACACAGCCACCTCACACAGCCACCTCACACAGCCACAGCCACCTCACACAGCAACCTCACACAGCCACAGCAACCTCACACAGCAACCTCACACAGCCACAGCAACCTCACACAGCAACCTCACACAGCCACAGCAACCTCACACAGCAACCTCACACAGCCACAGCAACCTCACACAGCCACCTCACACAGCCACCTCACACAGCCACAGCAACCTCACACAGCAACCTCACACAGCCACAGCCACCTCACACAGCCACCTCACACAGCCACAGCAGCCTCAGAAACCGCACACAGCCACAGCAACCTCACACAGCCACAGCAACCTCACACAGCCACAGCCGCCTCACACAGCCACAGCCGCCTCACACAGCCACAGCCGCCTCACACAGCCACAGCAGCCTCACACAGCCACAGCAACCTCACACAGCCACAGCAGCCTCACACAGCCACAGCAGCCTCACACAGCCACAGCAACCTCACACAGCCACAGCAACCTCACACAGCCACAGCAACCTCACACAGCAGCCTCACACAGCCACAGCAACCTCACACAGCAGCCTCACACAGCCACAGCAACCTCACACAGCAGCCTCACACAGCCACAGCAACCTCACACAGCAACCTCACACAGCCACAGCAACCTCACACAGCAACCTCACACAGCCACAGCAACCTCACACAGCAACCTCACACAGCCACAGCAACCTCACACAGCAACCTCACACAGCCACAGCAACCTCACACAGCAACCTCACACAGCCACAGCCACCTCACACAGCAACCTCACACAGCCACAGCCACCTCACACAGCCACCTCACACAGCCACAGCCACCTCACACAGCCACAGCCACCTCACACAGCCACAGCCACCTCACACAGCCACAGCAGCCACAGCCACAGCAGCCACACACAGCCACAGCAGCCACACACAGCCACAGCAACCTCACACAGCAACCTCACACAGCCACAGCAACCTCACACAGCCACAGCAACCTCACACAGCAACCTCACACAGCCACAGCAAGCAACCTCACACAGCAACCTCACACAGCCACAGCAACCTCACACAGCAACCTCACACAGCCACAGCAACCTCACACAGCAACCTCACACGCCACAGCAACCTCACACAGCAACCTCACACAGCCACAGCCACCTCACACAGCAACCTCACACAGCCACAGCCACCTCACACAGCCACAGCCACCTCACACAGCCACAGCCACCTCACACAGCCACCTCACACAGCCACAGCCACCTCACACAGCCACAGCCACCTCACACAGCCACAGCCACCTCACACAGCCACAGCCAACCTCACACAGCCACAGCCACCTCACACAGCCACAGCAGCACAGCCACAGCAGCCACACACAGCCACAGCACTACACAGCACTCACACAGCAAGCAACCTCACACAGCCACAGCAACCTCACACAGCCACAGCAACCTCACACAGCCACAGCAACCTCAAACAGCAACTCACGCAACCGCCACACAGCGCAACTCACACAGCACCTCACACAGCCACAGCAACCTTCACACAGCCCACCCTCACACCAGCCACAGCAAACCTCACACAGCCACCTCACACAGCCACAGCAACCTCACACAGCAACAGCCACCTCACACAGCCACAGCCACCTCACACAGCAACCTCACACAGCCACAGCAACCTCACACAGCAACCTCACACAGCCACAGCAGCCTCACACAGCCACAGCAACCTCACACAGCCACACAGCAACCTCACACAGCCACAGCAGCCACAGCCACAGCAGCCACACACAGCCACAGCAACCTCACACAGCAACCTCACACAGCCACAGCAACCTCACACAGCCACAGCAACCTCACACAGCAACCTCACACAGCCACAGCAACCTCACACAGCAACCTCACACAGCCACAGCAACCTCACACAGCCACAGCAACCTCACACAGCAACCTCACACAGCCACAGCAACCTCACACAGCAACCCTCACACAGCCACAGCAACCTCACACAGCAACCTCACACAGCCACAGCAACCTCACACAGCAACCTCACACAGCCACAGCAACCTCACACAGCCACAGCAACCTCACACAGCACAGCAAACCTCACACAGCAACCTCACACAGCCACAGCAACCTCCACACCAAGCCACAGCAAACCTCACACAGCCACAGCAACCTCACACAGCAACCCTCACACAGCCACAGCAACCTCACACAGCAACCCTCACACAGCCACAGCAACCTCACACAGCAACCTCACACAGCCACAACAACCTCACACAGCCACCTCACACAGCCACAGCCACCTCACACAGCCACAGCCACCTCACACAGCCACAGCCACCTCACACAGCCACAGCAACCTCACACAGCAACCTCACACAGCCACAGCCACCTCACACAGCCACAGCCACCTCACACAGCCACAGCAGCCACACACAGCCACAGCAACCTCACACAGCAACCTCACACAGCCACAGCAACCTCACACAGCCACAGCAACCTCACACAGCCACAGCAACCTTACACACAGCAACCTCACACAGCCACAGCAACCTCACACAGCAACCTCACACAGCCACAGCAACCTCACACAGCCACCTCACACAGCCACAGCAACCTCACACAGCCACCTCACACAGCCACAGCAACCTCACACAGCAACAGCCACCTCACACAGCCACAGCAACCTCACACAGCAACCTCACACAGCCACAGCAGCCTCACACAGCCACAGCAACCTCACACAGCCACAGCAACCTCACACAGCCACAGCAGCCACAGCCACAGCAGCCACACACAGCCACAGCAACCTCACACAGCAACCTCACACAGCCACAGCAACCTCACACAGCCACAGCAACCTCACACAGCAACCTCACACAGCCACAGCAACCTCACACAGCAACCTCACACAGCCACAGCAACCTCACACAGCCACAGCAACCTCACAGCAACCTCACACAGCCACAGCAACCTCACACAGCAACCTCACACAGCCACAGCAACCTCACACAGCCACAGCAACCTCACACAGCCACAGCAACCTCACACAGCCCAGCAACTCACCAGCAACCTCACACAGCCACAGCAACCTCACACAGCAACCTCACACAGCCACAGCAACCTCACACAGCAACCTCACACAGCCACAGCAACCTCACACAGCAACCTCACACAGCCACAGCAACCTCACACAGCAACCTCACACAGCCACAGCAACCTCACACAGCAACCTCACACAGCCACAGCAACCTCACACAGCCACCTCACACAGCCACAGCCACCTCACACAGCCACAGCCACCTCACACAGCCACAGCCACCTCACACAGCCACAGCCACCTCACACAGCCACAGCAACCTCACACAGCAACCTCACACAGCCACAGCAACCTCACACAGCCACAGCAGCCACAGCCACAGCAGCCACACACAGCCACAGCAACCTCACAGCCAACCTCACACAGCCACAGCAACCTCACACAGCAACCTCACACAGCCACAGCAACCTCACACAGCAACCTCACACAGCCACAGCCACCCTCACACAGCAACCTCACACAGCCACAGCCACCTCACACAGCCACCTCACACAGCCACAGCAACCTCACATAGCCACAGCAACCTCACACAGCAACCTCACACAGCCACAGCCACCTCACACAGCCACCTCACACAGCCACAGCCACCTCACACAGCCACAGCCACCTCACACAGCCACAGCAGCCACAGCCACAGCAGCCACACACAGCCACAGCAACCTCACACAGCCACCTCACACAGCCACAGCAGCCTCACATAGCCACAGCAACCTCACACAGCCACAGCAACCTCACACAGCCACAGCAACCTCACACAGCCACAGCAACCTCACACAGCCACAGCAACCTCACACAGCAACCTCACACAGCCACAGCCGCCTCACACAGCCACAGCCGCCTCACACAGCCACAGCCGCCTCACACAGCCACAGCAGCCTCACACAGCCACAGCAGCCTCACACAGCCACAGCAACCTCACACAGCCACAGCAGCCTCACACAGCCACAGCCACCTCACACAGCCACAGCAGCCTCACACAGCCACAGCAACCTCACACAGCCACAGCAACCTCACACAGCAACCTCACACAGCCACAGCAACCTCACACAGCAGCCTCACACAGCCACAGCAACCTCACACAGCAGCCTCACACAGCCACAGCAACCTCACACAGCAACCTCACACAGCCACAGCAACCTCACACAGCAACCTCACACAGCCACAGCAACCTCACACAGCAACCTCACACAGCCACAGCCACCTCACACAGCAACCTCACACAGCCACAGCCACCTCACACAGCCACCTCACACAGCCACAGCCACCTCACACAGCCACAGCCACCTCACACAGCCACAGCCACCTCACACAGCCACAGCCACCTCACACAGCCACAGCCACCTCACACAGCCACCCTCACACAGCCAAGCAGCCACAGCCACAGCAGCCACACACAGCCACAGCAACCTCACACAGCAACCTCACACAGCCACAGCAACCTCACACAGCCACAGCAACCTCACACAGCAACCTCACACAGCCACAGCAACCTCACACAGCCACAGCAACCTCACACAGCAACCTCACACAGCCACAGCAACCTCACACAGCCACCTCACACAGCCACAGCAACCTCACACAGCCACACACAGCCACAGCAACCTCACATAGCCACACACAGCCACAGCAGCCTCACACAGCCACAGCAGCCACAGCCACAGCAACCCTCACATAGCCACACCCAGCCACAGCAGCCTCACACAGCCACAGCAGCCACAGCCACAGCAACCTCACACAGCCACCTCACACAGCCACATCAACCTCACACAGCCACAGCAACCTCACACAGCCACCTCACACAGCCACAGCAACCTCACACAGCCACCTCACAGCAACCTCAGCCACCTCACACAGCAACCTCACACAGCAACCTCACACAGCAACCTCACACAGCAACCTCACATAGCAACCTCACACAGCCACAGCAACCTCACACAGCCACAGCAACCTCACACAGCAACCTCACACAGCAACCTCACACAGCCCACAGCAACCTCACACAGCAACCTCACACAGCCACAGCAACCTCACACAGCAACCTCACACAGCCACAGCAACCTCACACAGCAACCTCACACAGCCACAGCAACCTCACACAGCAACCTCACACAGCCACAGCAACCTCACACAGCAACCTCACACAGCCACAGCAGCCACAGCCACCTCACACAGCCACAGCCACCTCACACAGCCACCTCACACAGCCACCTCACACAGCCACAGCAACCTCACACAGCCACAGCAACCTCACACAGCCACAGCAACCTCACACAGCCACAGCAACCTCACACAGCAACCTCACACAGCAACCTCACACAGCAACCTCACACAGCACCTCACACCCACCTCACACAGCCACAGCAACCTCACAGAGCAACCTCACACAGCCACAGCAACCTCACACAGCAACCTCACACAGCCCACAGCAACCTCACACAGCAACCTCACACAGCCACAGCCACCTCACACAGCCACCCTCACACAGCCACGCACCTCACACAGCCACCTCACACAGCCACCTCACCACAGCCACCTCACACAGCCACCTCACACAGCCACCTCACACAGCCACCTCACACAGCCACAGCAACCCTCACACAGCCACAGCAACCTCACACAGCCACAGCAACCTCACACAGCCACAGCAACCTCACACAGCAACCTCACACAGCAACCTCACACAGCAACCTCACACAGCCACAGCAACCTCACACAGCAACCTCACACAGCCACAGCAACCTCACACAGCAACCTCACACAGCCACAGCAACCTCACACAGCAACCTCACACAGCCACAGCAACCTCACACAGCAACCTCACACAGCCACAGCAACCTCACACAGCCACAGCAACCTCACACAGCCACAGCAACCTCACACAGCAACCTCACACAGCCACAGCAACCTCACACAGCAACCTCACACAGCCACAGCAACCTCACACAGCAACCTCACACAGCCACAGCAACCTCACACAGCAACCTCACACAGCCACAGCAACCTCACACAGCAACCTCACACAGCAACAGCAACCTCACACAGCCACCTCACACAGCCACAGCCACCTCACACAGCCACAGCCACCTCACACAGCCACAGCAACCTCACACAGCCACAGCCACCTCACACAGCCACAGCAACCTCACACAGCAACCTCACACAGCCACAGCCACCTCACACAGCCACCTCACACAGACACAGCCACCTCACACAGCCACAGCAACCTCACACAGACACCTCACACAGCCACAGCAACCTCACAGACACCTCACACAGACACCTCACACAGACACCTCACGCAGCCACAGCCACCTCACACAGCCACCTCACACAGACACAGCAACCTCACACAGCCACAGCAACCTCACACTAAATGGTGTTTTTGCATACACAGCCAACAGTTTATGAACTACAAATGAAAATCTATATTTTATGGGAATAGAAACGCTTCTTTGCCTGCTCCCGGAACTCGGACCAGCTTCTCCTGAGGTCCAGCAAAGCCGCTAATCATGTGAGAAACTGCTGACTTCCTGCTCTGAGACAGTTTAAATAACTAGCTGGCAAAGCTGGAGTCTGGAGGGAGCTTCCAGTAAACTCATGTCACAGTTTAACCCATTTAAAATCAGCATTTTGTAAAGTTCAGAACTGTTCCTCCAACGTCAGCCAGAAACTCTCCCAGCACAAAACTATGCACAAAATAAATTACACGCTCCAATTTAAATCAGATTTCTTTACGTCTACATTTTAATAATCCATCTCCAGCCTTTGTCCTCTCAGCACGTCAGATGATTGGGAGAAGAATACTGAGTTTGCATTTTTAGTTCCACAAAAATGTGCAACAATCAACAGAAAATCCTTCAGACAAGCAGAAACATCTAAAATCCTAATTTCAGTTTTTATTTTCCAGCACCATCTGTTAGGAAGCCTCTCATTAATATTCTCTCATTGATGCAATGGACATAACATGAGGACACTTATGAAAACTTGTAATAATTATACTCTTCATGTAAGTAACTGCTGAGGTTTCATGGTGATCTATTATTTAAGATTATTATAGGACTCACTAATACAAATATATCAGAATTCAAATGTTGTGGTGGAGCTACTTTATGAAGTTCATATATTTTTGAACAAAGACACAGGAGGAAACAATATTCTTTGTATCTTTGCATCTGCAAGCAATTTCAGGACGTCTCAGACCACTTCAGCAGCTTCTGGGACAAACCGTAGCTTCACCTCCAGTCTGAACTCTTGCTTTTTCACTGCAGCGCTCTTTGTTTGCTCTGTTCCCGGAGCAGTGCGGCAGCTGACATCAACATAAACGAGTTATACATGTGAATGTAGGCTGGTTACAGCACAGCCGCTGGGAGTCAATAATAATCTGACAGTGCTGCAGGGTTTAGCAGAGCAGCAGCTTGGAAATGGCTGGTTACATTTGTCTTAATGAGTTGCATCCCTGTTCTGTTGCTTAATAACAAAAAGAGAACAGTATGGGATTAAGAACAGCTCTATGCTGTGTTACAGCAGGACTGAAGCAAACAGAAGCCTGACAACAGCTGACACCATGGCTGCTAATGCAAATATGGATCACAAACGTTATTTAAGCAGGTGCTACTTTCCAATAAAACCTATGCTGCAGTCACAGGAGTGTGTACTGGCACAGTGTGCCTTTGAATGGTTGCTTTAACTGGGCTGACCCTCCTGTCAGGCTGACCCCAGTCAGAGCTGGAAACTGGATGTCCGAACTGTGAGGAACCCCTCGAGGTTTGTGCTGTACAGTTTCTTCACATATGCCTGTGTGGCCTCCCAGACCAACACAAGCAGGGTGCGGACAGCACTACAGTCCCTGACACAGAAGAGGAGTGGCAGGACTGGTGGGCTGGTTCCAGGAAGATAATCTTTCCCTAAATGTAGATAAGCCTAAGGAGCTGATTACTGATCCCAGGAAGAGGACAGCACACTCCAACGTACACCAGTGAGGTAAAGAAAAGCTTTAAATTCCTCAGGACTCACATCAGTGAGGGTCTCCCAGCAGCTCCTGAAGAAATCACATCAAAGACCGGCTGATGAAGTCTGGCGTGCCGACCAAAGTCCTCAGCAAACTTCTACAGACGTACAGTTGAGAGCATCATCATGATGTCAGCGAGTGGCATGGAAGCTCAGGACATCCCAGGAGCAGCCTTCCCATCACTAATTACCCCACCAAGGTTATCACAGCATCATTAAGGTCAAAACACACCCACAACACCACCTGTTCACAACTCTGCCCTCAGGTAGATGCTACAAGAGTCTGAAACCAAGGACTAACAGACCTGTGTGTAGGACAGCTTTCATCCATTACTGCCCCTCTCCCACCCCATCACTACCGCTGACTGCTACTGTTGTCATCTGCCACTGTATTCATCCATCTGTTTACAAACTTGCACAACGGTACAACTCAGGTTTTCAGGCTCAGTGCATGTAATGAAATGAAGACCTTTCTTTTGCAACTTTCTTGGATCTTTATTTTTATTTTATTAAAATTTTTATAATTGCTTTTTGAGAAAGGAGAGTAGCAATATCATAATTTAACTGTACAGCGTGGACTGTGTTTATTTCCACTGAGCAAATGACAAGAAAAAAAATGTCTAATCTTCAGAGACGGGGACGCGGTCTGCGACCACTCGCTGTCTGCTGACCTCTTCAAAGTGAGGCTGGTGCATCAACATGGTGATGAAGTGCCGTCAGCCTGCCATCGACTGGGGTCACACTGGCAGTCTGTGATAATGCAGTGATTACACGTGATAAATCAGCACAAATCTGTTGCTATGTGCTGCACAGAATTTCACATTAACTACATTCCAGCCAGAAGCTCACAGACTTGAATAAGAAATTCATCCACAGTGACATAGTTGCTGCAGGACGGCGATTCAACTGCAAAATGACGCGTGCCCGGCAACCTTGCTTTTATATAGGACTATAATAAGAACGCAACCAACTGGAAACCAGTTGAGACAAGTTACCTGTTCCAAAGAGACAAGCTGCACTGATTGGTGCCAACTAGGGCTGCAACGATTCATCGATTAACTCGATTAAATCGATTCTAAAAAATTATCGACACAAATTTACTGTGTCGATGCTTCGTTTAAACTCCACAGCGCTCAGCTGTCTCGGTGTAAGCGGCGCTCCTCACTAGCATTAGCAGCATTAGTGCTCCGTCGTCTTTTTTGTGGGTTCATTGGTGGCTGGCAAACCAACATAGAACTATATTACCGCCACCTACTGGACTGGAGTATGACTCACGCACGCACATACGCGCGCACACACACGCAGATTCTAAAAAGGTCTCCGTCGCTGCGATGGATTTCCTTTCACACAGAGTGGATCATTGCTAGAGTTGCCACCTGTCTCGTAAAATACAGAACCCGGTATGTTATGGGACTCCGTGGAATACGGCTCCGTAACATGCGGGGTTCCGTACTTTACCGGACGGGTGTCAACTATTGCTGATATTCATTTCCACGCCTCCACTGCTCTCTGTGTGTGTTGTGCTCGCTGAGAATTTCAGCTGTTATTTTTGTCTTTACTTCAGCTGTAGCTACCAGAACTGGTTTGCTAGCGAGTGCGGGCCATTAGCACTAGCGATGGCTCGGTACCGGAAGGTCCGCCCCCCAGGACCGAGGGGCTCCGTCAAAATATTTTTTAAACTTTAATCCCTTATTAGTGACTAAATATAGACCTGCAGTAGAAACGTATTTTCGACAATGCTTGTGAATACAAAGCATTACAACATTACTCATACATGCACTAGGGCTCCCGTAGCCACTAGTTTTTCAGAAGAACTCATAGCAGGCAGCGGTTTTAACTGCGCAAGCGCAAAGAGACGGTGAGCTCAAGTAGTGCAAAAGGAAATGTTTTTCCAGCGTCCAAAACAGCCGCTTTTTCTTTTAGTAACCACCATTAAATCTGTGAAACAGCTGAAGGTCCTTCATCAAGCACCTGATCAGCAAGTGTTAAGGTGAAGAAAAGAGAACTTTGTAGCTGCTCCATCCACCGCTGTTTGTTCACAGGGCGAAAAACTGCAGTACGGAAGTTAAAATATGCAGATAAACTGTTAATAAAAAAAGCATTTCTTATCCGATTACTCGATTAATCGATGGAATAATCGATAGAATACTCGATTACTAAAATAATCGTTTTATGCAGCCCTAGTGCCAACACATGGTAATCAATCCGGTCTGTCTGCCTTTATAAATTAATTATTTGCATCTTCTTTTTCATTTGGTTTGGTGAGTTTTTGCAACCAAGTAACACCAGAACCCTTCTTGTTCCAGGGTGCAATGATTGTTAAAGTTATTAAAGCTGTAGCTGTACAAACAAGCTCTGTGCACAAGTTTGAATTGATTTTGGATTTTCTGTCTCCCCCCCAAAAAAAGCAAAAAAACCCCTAACATCTGGTTGAATGGCTCTTACTAAGTTGCAGCTCAATCAGACACTTTTGGTGGCCATCAACGAGTGTCTGCCATAATCCTGTCTGGATATTTGAGTTGGTTGGTTTCCTGCACAGATGTTCACAGATGTTCATCAGGGCTGAGGTTTGGGAAGGCCGTTCCAGCAGCTTAATGTTAGCCTGTTTTATCCATTCCTAAACCAGCTCTGAGGTGTGTTTGGGATCGTTGTCTTGGAACATCCAACTGAGTCCAAGCTTCAACGATCCTAACCAACTTCCTCTCACGTGAGGCTGACAGTTTGGATCTTCTTCCAGACTTTGACAAAGACACATCTGAATCACTTGTACTTGAACTGATGATCTTGGACCCTGCGGCTGTTCAGAAATCTACAGTTCTCCTTCCATGATCACTAATGAGAAGCTAACAGGCCTTGTTGACTTTCAGCACTAAAGCTCTAGTGGGTTTGAGCCTGTGTGGATCAGAGAAACTCGTTTGTTAAAGTCATTAAAGGTGTGTGCTGTACTGCAGCCTGGAACAAGGACAGCTCAGAGAACTCATTACAGCCCACGGTGGGAGGATGGACACCTCTGCCCACAGCTGTGCTTCCAAACTTCCTGCTGTGATTCCCGTCCGTGTCCTGAAGGTTTCACGGAGGATTTAACTGTGACCTGTGATAACTGTTCCTCCTCCTCCAGGTGTGCTCATGTCTGAGAGCCTGATGCAGGTTCAGGTCACAGCGTGCTCACATGACCTGACAGAAAGGTCACACACGGAACATGCGCAAGCATAATCTCACCTCCACGGGCATCAGCCCGTGTACCTGTGGAGTTTACTAACGCATGAGCCCCCCTCCCTCCACGGTGCTCAGTCAGGTGAGCAGCTCCCATGCTGCCCCATAACAAGCTCATCTAGTGGGGAAACAAAGCCCGACGCGCTGCCTGTTTGTATTCTGGAGCGGGGCGCATCAACCCGGCGGTGTGGCTCATTGATTAAAGCGCAGAGTCAGAGTGTTCGCGTACATTACCTGATAACTTAGAGGAGCACAGCTAACTCAGCTTCTGTCCCACTCCAGCGTGAGGATGCGGATAGGTGAGCGGAGCGCGCCTGTGTGCTCTCTGCGCTTTCAGTATCAATTTAACTTAACTCAGCTGTCTCTGCGTGGGTTATTATAACCTTCACATCTATGAGTGCTCGTGCTCATTTATCCCAACAAAGCGGAAGAGGAAAATACACTGCTGGAAACGCAAATTTCTGCGCAGGCGCTGCTCGGTCACCCTCATGTAAGGGTCCTGCAGCTCAAACAGTCGCGGAGGGAGCAGCGCTGTTAGTGACAGCATGGCGGCGTCGACACGATCCCAGGTGATTTCTCTGTACAGGATGATGCTGAGAGAGAGCAGGAAGTTCCCGTCCTACAACTACAGGTAGGAGACGGTGAGCGGCCGCCGCGCGCGGCCCCGCGGGGCTCTGTGACCGCGCTGACAGCCGCGGGAGCGGCGGGAACGCCTGTGTTTACATTGGTGTGCTGACGGTTCAGGTCATGTGACCGCACGGGGGTCAGACTGCAGGTCAGACCCAGTGGGCCAGTGGGCCAGCCCTGGAATAAATGTCATGACACCTGTGGCACGTGCTGGGCATGAACACCTGAGGTGTGGCATGTATTTCTCTGCTTACAGTTTTCTTGCTTTGCCCTGCCCCACCTGTTCCCCACCTGGGGCCCACCTGTCCTGCCAGTTCTTTTTTTAAATTTCAGTATCATTAGTGCTTACACCTCCACCCTGTCCCGTTTAAGTACCTGTTTAGGAAGGGTGTGTGCCATTCATTTTCCCTAATACCCACACATACCTGCCCTTCTCCACCAGGTGAGAATGCAGCAGGAGTGCTTCCCACAGTAAATCTGACGGCTCTTTGAACTGGAGTGAAACTGAAGCTGCAGTCAGAGTTCCTCCTTTATTAACACTCTCACTGCATCACAGCAGCAGACAGAAGGAATGCAAACTGAATCACGGTGACCCTTAACCTCGCTGTGATCGCAGCGTTTCATATTTGAATCTGTTCTCCACGCACAGAAACATCTGGAGGTTTTCTCACGTGTGCTGAACGGCCGTCGGTAACTACAGCTGTGCCATGAAACCTCACAGGCAGCATGATCACTTTGTTTTCCATGAATGATCTGATTGGGGGGGGGGGTACCTGCTGTCCTTTCATAAAGGATGGTCCGGTGTAGCCTCTGCTACTGCTAAAGGAGGGAATTAAGGAAGCATCTAAGCTCCTTTCCTTGGAGCAGCTCTCGTTATGGCTGCCCTCCGATCATAAATGTTGTGGTTCATGTTGCACCTGCACGGGTTTGTTTGTGGGGTTTTTTGTGTTGTTTTGTGTATTGAGGGTCATTTTCTGGGGCCGATTTTGTCATCGTTTCTTCTGGGTTCTGCGTGCTTGCACTAATTTTTACCCTCTGAGGTTCCTCGTCTCTAATTTTAGGAACTGAAGGAGCTTTTGGATCTGTGTTTCTAATATTTTGTCCACGGCTCTGTTAAAGATGAGTGTGTGAGTGACTTCCTGGCTGTGTGAGGACTCGGTGCAGATGAAGGTGTGGATGTGCGACATCATGCGAGGTCAGAGTGTTTATCGGTGTGTCTGCTGCTTCAAACCGGAGTCCGTGGCCTACTTTGTAGCTGCCCGCTGACCCGATTTGTCTGCAGACCTCCTGCTGCTCAGATCCCATCAGGCCGCGGCGTGTCGGGCCGGCCTGACTGCGACACGCTCTGAATACATTTATGTCACAGATCAGTGTGACCTGCTGCTGCTGTGTGCTGAAGCTGCACCTGTCTTATTTCTTTCCATCATGTCTTAAAATGAGTTCAGTGATGTAACAGGAGTTTTATGAGAGCGGGGGCAGTTTGGGCCCCCGCAGAGCTGCTGCTGATTGCTTTAATTCGGCTCACTCACTTATCGGAGCTTCAGTAAGTGATGGAGTCATATTCTCCTCTGTGCACGAAGGCTGTTTTATGGTGCTCTGGTTTCCTTTTCAGTCTCGATCCTGCATCATCATCATCATCATCATCATCATCATCTTTGTTCTGGTACACTGCATAAACAGGTCAGTGCAGGGAGAGAAGCTGACCCACTCCTTAATAACGTTTAGTGAGCTGCACCAGAGCCAGAGTTTGGGGGTTTCCTCAGAGTCACAGGCTTCAGATCATCATGTTTAACTTTTCTGCTTTACTGAGGTGTGAAAAGTATATAACATATGTAATGATGGAGGGATGACCTCAGCTCTGTAGCCCGCATTCCCGTCCTCCACCAATGCTCAAAGAAGTCTTTCCATTTATTGATGCTTCAATCTTAAAAATGATCAATCAGTCTTTATTAGTTGGCTGTGTACCACAGGCCTTCAAGGTGGCTGTAATTAAACCTCTACTTAAAAAGCCATCACTGACCCAGCTGTCTTAGCTAATTATAGGCCAATCTCCAACCTTCCTTTTCTCTCAAAGACTCTTGAAAGAGTAGTTGTAAAACAGCTAACTGATCATCTGCAGAGGAACGGTTTATTTGAAGAGTTTCAGTCAGGTTTCAGAATTCATCACAGTACAGAAACAGCATTAGTGAAGGTTACCAATGATCTTCTTACAGCCTCTGACAGTGGACTCATCTCTGTGCTTGTCCTGTTGGACCTCAGTGCAGCTTTGATACTGTTGATCATAACATTTTATTACAGAGATTAGAGCATGCTATAGGTATTAAAGGTACTGCACTGCAGTGGTTTGAATCATATTTATCTCATAGACTCCAATTTGTTCATGTAAATGGGGAGTCTTCTTCACACACTAAGGTTAATTATGGAGTTCCACAGGGTTCTGTGCTAGGACCAATTCTATTTACATTATACACGCTTCCCTTAGGCAGTATTATTAGAAAGCACTGCATCAATTTTCATTGTTATGCAGATGATACTCAGCTTTACCTATCAATGAAGCCAGATGACACACATCAATTAGTTAAACTGCAGGAATGTCTTAAAGACATTAAGGCCTGGATGACCTCTAATTTCCTGCTTCTAAATTCAGATAAACTGAAGTTCTTGTACTCGGCCCCACAAATCTTAGAAACATGGTGTCAAAGCAGATACTTACTCTGGATGGCATTACTTTGGCCTCCAGTAACACTGTGAGAAATCTTGGAGTCATTTTTGACCAGGATATGTCCTTCAATGCACATATTAAACAAATATGTAGGACTGATTTTTTGTATTTGTGCAATATTTCTAGAAACATCCTTTCTCAGAGTGATGCTGAAAAGCTAATTCATGCATTTATTACTTCTAGGCTGGACTATTGTAATTCATTATTATCAGGCTGTCCTAAAAGCTCCCTGAAAAGCCTTCAGCTGATCCAAAATGCTGCAGCTAGAGTACTGACAGGGACTAGAAAGAGAGAGCAGATTTCTCCCATATTGGCTTCTCTTCATTGGCTCCCTGTTAAATCTAGAATAGAATTTAAAATTCTTCTCCTCACCTACAAGGTCTTGAATAATCAGGCCCCATCTTATCTTAAAGACCTTATAGTACCATATCACCCCAACAGAGCACTTCACTCTCAGACTGCTGGCTTACTTGTGGTTCCTCGGATACTTAAGAGTAGAATGGGAGGCAGAGCCTTCAGCTTTCAGGCGCCTCTTCTGTGGAACCAGCTCCCAGCTTGGATCTCTTTGAAGGGTGTCTGGGCTCTTCCTCATGGAGCATTCAGACCACCCACACCTGCAGTAAGGTTTGATGTGATGGTAGTTGTGCAGGTACAGTTGTGTTGGAATTCTTTGCTCTAACAGGAGAGCTGGTCGATATGTGTGGGTGGGCCTCAGTCACACACACAGATGACCTGTGGGATCAAACCAGGGACAGACAGGAGGCATGTTTGAAACCAGCTAGTTAGCAGGACTGTGTGTGTGTGTGTGTGTGTGTGTGTGTGTGTGTGTGTGTGTGTGTGTGTGTGTGTGTGTGTGTGTGTGTGTGTAGGACCGGTCCGACCTCCAGCAGGCCCGTCTGAGACCTCCTCCTCGTGCTCCAGGATTAAATCAGGAGTGTGATGTTTGTCCTCGCTGCTCAGGGAAATGTTCTCTGTTTTTCGGGGGTGAGTTTGGGACGCCATCTTGGGCTGTCACAGCACTCGGCGCTCCGCACGGACATCAGAGAGCCGCCGCTCCCCGCCTGCCTGTGCGCGGACCGCTGCTGTGTTGAATTATTGAACGGCCAGATGAGAGGTGGCCTCCTCCTGCTGCCTCTCCAAATAAAATAAATTCCACCCGCCTGCCCAGAGGCAGACAGCTGGCTCAGCCCGCCGCCTCGACTCGGACTCGCGCGCGCGTGTGTGTGTGTGTGTGTGAAATGAAACTTCAGTTAGTTCATTAACACATCAATAACGTCGTGTCTGTCTGCTGGTGGACACACAGCTCCAGTCCTGCTGAGAACACGGGCTTCTCGGTGACTACATGTACCAGCATGCACTGCACCTGAAATGAAGTTTGTCTGACACCAGCTGCTGAAGGAAATGAAACTATGAAGCAGAGGAAGATGCACAAGTTTGAAGAAGTACATGAAAAGCAGAAGTTCTTCCTCTGAGTGCTGAATGCACACGCAGGTGTGATGGAGCTGCTCACAGGTGTGAGATCAGGTGGAACTCTGAGTAAATATGACCTCATTGTTACTGAATATTTAAGTGATTCTCCTTTGGGAGGTTGGTCCAGTGTAATGATAACTGCGACCCCCTCAGAGCTTATCTTACGAGCTCATGAAAACTTTGACCTTTGTGCTGTGGGGACTGTCAGAGTTACAGGGGACACGGTGCGCAGGGACGGCTCCACATGTGCTGCTTTGTCTTTTTATTCCCATCGTTCCCCCTCATCGCTTCAGGAGAAGGGCAGCACGGTGCTGTGCTGGTTAGCACTGCTGCCTCACAGCTTGAAGGTCTGGGTTTGAATCCACCGTCTGGTCTCTCTGTGTGGAGTTTGCATGTTCTCCCCGTGTCTGCGTGGGTTTCCTCCCACAGTCCAAAGACATGCAGTTAGTGGGGTTAGGTTAATTGGTCACTCTAAATTGCCCAAAGGTGTGACTGGGTGTGAATGGTGGTCTGACTCTCTGTGTTAGCCCTGCGACAGGCTGGCGACCTGTACAGGTGTGCCTGCTTCTTGCCCTGTGACAGCTGGGATAGGCGGAAGAGGATGGATGCATGGATGGATGGACTTCAGGAGATGTCCACATGAATGTCCAGGACTGAAAAACACATTTAAGCCCTGATTAAAAACTCCAGGTGGTGTGACACCCGCTCCGAGTCTAATCTGAGGACACAAAGAGAGGCAGGGATTAGCACAGATCGTTCCATAGTCTGAATGAAGAGGGCCAGTTTAATGTCTGGGACAGAGGAACATCCATTGGTAACTTGGAAAACTGCATTATGGCTAAACTTTGAAAGCTCACATCAGCGTGTGTGAGAGGTAGCTGCTCAGTTACAGCGCATGAAAGCCCTCCTTTTCCTTAAATTTTGATAACAGGCTCGTTTTCTAGCTTCTGTGTCAGAATCATTTTCAAATGCAGTGATTTTATAGCACCAGAGAGACCCTCAGGGTGAGACCGAAGCAGCAGATGCCTCAGGTTCACCAAATGGAGACATTAGCCCGATCTTCCAGGAAAAACTGCTTTAAAACAAATAAATAAAGGAGAGGTGAGAGAGCGCAGTTTATTCCTCCTCAGCCTGAGTTTGTGCTGAAGCCGCGTACCTGAGAGTGAATGACCTGAATATGCCAGACGTTGCTGCAGGCTGTGTTTTGTTGTTTCGCTCTCTTCCTTCCTGGGAGGAGAGGTGGGAGACTTTGGCTGAATTTGGAGAGCTTTGTCAATGAGGGTGAGAGAGAAACCGAGTAAACACAAGTCAGATGAAACATTCATGACTCTCTGCAGGAAAATTAGATGCTGCTGCAGCTAAATGGTGAGAGGAACTCCGGCGAGTGTGAATCCGCAGAGCTGCAGAGGGAAGAAGGTTCCTGATCATCGGTGATCCGTGGGGGAAAAAAACCACTGACGCGAGCAGAGGTCCTGAAAATGGGAGTGACAGCCGTGTCAAGTTGCTTCTCTCAGTATGAATATTTTACTGCAGTTCACCTTGAGACCAGCAGGGGGCCCAGTTTGTGGTGTTTTCTAATGATGTAACAATGTAAATTTCTACATGTTTTTATTTAGCAGTGAATTGAGGACATCTGCAGGTCCTTGAACAGCCTTAAAACAAATCTTTGAATATTGTTAGAGACGGAATTTCATTATTATTCCCAGCTCTGGGAATAATGCTGTGTTATTGGTTTATTTCTGTGGCACGTTCCTCTGAAGAGAAACCGACAGCCTTTAACCATGAAGCTCACCGACGCAGCGAGCGCGTCATGTCCCGTTGTGCCTCTGTGACGGCGCTCGACCGCCTCAAAATTTTAATCCTTCTGTTTGATTTCCATTTTTGAGATGTGGACGCGAGGGCAGAGAGGCCGGAGTGGGAGTCCGGGCCGTGAGCTAACCCTAACCCTCAGGGGCGGAGTCACGCTGTGGACCCCACAGACTGTGGATAGATGGACACAGACTCTGCTCAGGTTATGAAACCTCGAGCTGAGCGCGCTCGCTGCCATCGTTTTGGTGGTGAGGCCTCATTGGCTGCATCGTTTCACTGTCTTCCTCCTGGATGAAGGCTGTCAGTCCCAGAGCAGCAGGTCACAGAGGCCATGGAGCTGCGTCCTCCTTTTTGACCCTAAAAATGAACATCACGTTTATTCTGTGTGAATGCATCAGAACAGAGGTCACTGGGGTCACACAGGGAGAAGTAATGCAGCTTTAAGGACCTGCTTCACCTTCAGAGCCTGAAGCTTCATCCACGGACCAAAACCTGTTTGTTTGTGTGTTCAGGAAAATCGCTGCAGGCAAAGGGAAAAAGGTGCCGTGGCTGCCATTAAAACTCTGTTACCTTTCACCGCAGGGCGCCTTCACAGCAGCAGGGCCAGTTTTTGTTTTATTTGTTGGTTAATTATGGAAAAATGTGAATTTCTACATGTTTTTATTTAGAAAGGGAATTTAGGGCACCTGAGGGCTCTTGAATAACAAGTTTTTGTTATTGTCAGAGTAAGAATTTAATGATTGTTCTCAGTGTTTGTGTGTTTGTTTCCTGCCTGCTGTGCTGCTCCAGCCTCTCCTACATGGAATGATTGGATTTATTCGCACAGCTCCGAAAACACTGAAATTTTGAATCGAGCGGATCTCTGAGAATTTATTCCCATCATTTTTTCTGCTGCAGCGGTGTCCTCTCTGCTCACCTGTTCCAGCTCACAAACACCTTTTTAAAAGCAGGAAATCCCTGCAGGGCACAAACCCCGAGGAGTGGTGGAGACAGAAGGAAAGATGGAGTAAACTGAGGAGGAGGAGGAGGAAGCAGACTGTCAGAAGTGGGTCATCATCTCTGCACAGGAACAACAAAACAGCAGATAACAAACTGATTCAGTGTTTTTGTCTTCATGCCTCTCTCTCTCCTCTCTGTCCTCCTTCTGTCGTCTTCTTCTCTCCCTCTTTTAAAAATAACCCTCCCCTCTGAATTCAAACACTGCCGTCATCTGTGTGCTAAAAAGCTGTCAGCAGATAACAAAGCCTTCTGATGATTAAGTAATTGTGGAAATCTCCTGTTTTCGCTCCTCCAGCCTCTCCTCTCCTCCTCTGTCCTCCTCTCCTCACCTCCTCTCTGTTATTCTGCTTCTTTGCTTTCCTTCACGTCTCGTCTTCTGAAGATCACACGAGAGAATTCCCTCTGAAGTTTCAGCGACGAGACGACACACCGAGCACGGAGCTGGATCCTTCACACGGGAAGCTTTCAAACACAGGAGCGTCCCTATCCGTGTGAAGCCGCTCATTAATTATTCATCAGTTACAGTATTAGTGTTTGTCAGTATTGACTAATAACTGACTGATCACTGAACAGCTTTAAAACGAAATCCCAAGTCTTCCTCAGCAACAGGAGCCTGCGAGGATGAAGATGACATGAAGATGACTTCATGCTTTTAAACTGAAGGCTAAACTTTGATCCTGCTGGCTGAGTCGCTGGTTCATCTTTGAGCTCTGAGTCGATTACGTGATTGTTTTTGACAAAATGGACACAAATATTCAGATTCCAGCTTCCCTCCCTCCATCCATCCATTGATTTATCCATCCATCCATCCGTCTGTCCATCCATCCATCGTCTGTCCATCCATCCATCCGTCTGTCCATCCATCCATCCATTGATCCATTCATCTGTCTGTATGTTCGTCCGTCCATCCATCCATTGATTTATCCATCCATCCATCCGTCTGTCCATCCATCCATCCATTGATTTATCCATCCATCCATCCGTCTGTCCATCCATCCATCCGTCTGTCCATCCATCCATCCATTGATCCATTCATCTGTCTGTATGTTCGTCCGTCCATCCATCCATTGATTTATCCATCCATCCATCCGTCTGTCCATCCATCCATCCATTGATTTATCCATCCATCCATCCGTCTGTCCATCCATCCATCCATTGATTTATCCATCCATCCATCTGTCTATCCATCATCCATCCGTTCATCCATCCATTGATTTATCCATCTGTCTATATGTTCGTCCGTCCATCCATCCATTGATCCATCCATCTGTCCATCCAAGTTCTGCAGCTTATCAGGATCCTGGTGGCTGGTCCAGTCTAAGCAGAGAAGCTCAGACCTCCCTCTCCCCAGCCACCTCCTCCAGCTCTCCTGTAGGGACACCCAGGGCCCGAGAGACCTAGTCTGTCCAGTCTGTCCAGTGTGTCCTGGGTCTGTCCTGGGGTCTCTTCCCATTTGAAGACACATCCTGTACGGAAGCCCAAACCACCTCAGCTGTCTCCTTTTGATGTGGAAGAGTAGAAGCTCTCCTCTGAGCCCCTCCTGAATTTCCGAGCTCCTTTCAGAGGAAGTTCTGTGAGCCCACTACATTTATAAGAGGCTGTCAGAGTTTGGTACTCTGGGGATCGGGTGGTAGTCTGATCCACAGTTGCCAAAACTAGTTGCTGTAGAAGGAGAATATGAATGTTTAATGGATTTTTTAGACTACAGTGTGTAATTACAGTCTTTGCTTCAGGCTGCTGTATGAATAGAAAACAAATAAGAATTTAGTAAAACAGGGAACTAAATGCTGTACATCAGTAAGCAGCAGCAGCTAATACCTGCCCAGCTGCTGCCAGGTTTTACTGAGTGTGACTCGACTTCACTCAGCATTGTAAAAGATGCACTGCTGCAAAGGAAATAAATATTCCGGTCTGTTCTCCCTCCCATCTCCTCTGACAGCAGTCATCTAAATCATACTTGGTTGCTGCATTAGGCTGGTCCCTAACCACAGAGCTACAATTAGCTGGTTAATCTATTAGAACATCTTAATCTCTAATATCAACCAACATGACTCCAGATGATGCTTTTAAAAAGATGTGTGGTAGTAAACATGGCTGTGCTGGTCAGGAGCTCTGGTTTTCGGAGCATGCTCAGCTGGGAGGCCACCCTGAAGTCAACCCTTTAACTCACTGGAGAGATTATGTAATGTAGCCTGGGAATGTCTCAGGATTGAGACTGGTGCTTGGGAAAAGGATATGTGGAATATGTTGGCTTAACCTGAGTGGAAGAGGTTGGACTGATGGATTGCATCAGTCAACTGTTCCTGTCTACCTGAGGCCGGCTTCAACCAGTCGTGCCAACCAAGCGCAAAGAGGGAAAACAGGCCACAGGCTGTGAAAGATGCCCAGCTGGATGCTCCTGGTTTTTAATGAAGCTTTGACATTAAAGGCACTTGAAGGTACGATGTAATCGTTGACAGCTGTGCTGTGATAGGCAGTGGCTGATCACAGGACAGCTGTGGTTTGGCCCAATTATGTGCTAAACTTCTTGCACTGAGGTGAACCTTTCACTTCCACACCTGCACATTAATTTAAGAGGTCAGAGTTTTCGTTTCCGTGCTTGTCTGCATGCGACTGTGGAAAAGATTCAGAATGAAGTTTGACTTTGTGAAACTTCGGTCCATCACGTCATGCCACTTCCTGTCCAGAGGAGCTATTGAGCTGCCTGACGGGCGTTTCCAACACTTTCTAATCTCTTTGTTGCTCTTTTTGTTTTGCTCATTAGCGCAGCGCTCATTACACCGAGTCCATTACAGCTGAGGGGTTTGCATGAATCAATTTGATGAAGAGCCCGGAGACCTCGTCTTCAGCCCTGCAGAGCCCCAAAGGGAAAAGGGGAGGGGAGGAGGAAGCCGGACGTCTGAATGACAAACTCTGAGCAGCTTCCTAAAACTCGTCACCCTTCATTTTCTCTGTCATTGGTTTCTCTCTGTTTTCTCAGTTTCTCAGTTTTCTTCTGCCCCATGTATGATTTTACTTTTTAACTAATATGTTTTTGACTTTCTATTTGTTCTTCCTTCTTAGTTTGGTCCTTTTTTCTGTCCTGTGTATCCTTCCTCTTCTGCCTGTAGGGCTGCTGCTAAAATACTGCTTTCATGGTTGCTTTGGCCAGTATTGGCAATCTCAGTTTATCAGTAGCTTAATCCATCATCATGCAGTTATTCAACTTTTTAAAACTAGCTTTCATCCTTCCAAAATGAACCTAATCTATCAACAGAATCAAGAAATGGCTTCGTGTCCCAAACATCTGTGTGGTGTGTTTGAGACATCGAGAGCAGCTGAACTAATGCTGGGCTGTACTTTTGTGTAATACCACTTTAAACCACAAGATGGTGCAGAGAGTTTAACCAGAGTCATTAAGAGCACTTTGATATTTACAGCAGCGGCCTGGGAAGAGAGGACATGGGGATGGGGCTGAAACGAGATATTACAAGTTAATGGCAGCACACCTACTATCAAAATGCTGCCACCTAGTGGTGAAAGTTGTATTTGACATCTGCAGGGCGTAATTACAAAAACTATTTTTAGACTCAATAAAAATAAATGAAGAAATGAAGGTGAGGAGGTAGAGTTAGTTTGAGGTTAGACTGGTTTGGGTGACCACATCTGCGACTGCAGACGGGGGTATGATGAAGACCAGGCGGTGGTCGACTCGCATACCTCCCAGAGAGCCACAGCTGAGTTTGAGCTGTTAGTGAGGGGCCAGTGCACACTGTACTGCAAGGAAAGGGTGTTCTTGATTTACAGCGCCACACAGAAGGGGAGCTGCATGGTGAAAATTAATGTGAAAATTTATCCTTTCATCCTCGTTATTTAGCTCTCCGAAATCATTGAAAGCCCAACTCGTGATGGTAATTCAGATCCAATTAACCAACAGGTAGGGCTGCTGATTATCCTCATTTCCTCTTGCCCTTTTCCTTTCCTTTCTCCTTTCTTCCTACACTTACACTATATCATTCCTTCTGCTTTTTCTTCCTGACATCCTTAATTGCTCATTAGTTTCTCCTCGTCCTTTCCCAGTGTTATCATGTCTTTAACATCATCCTTTTCCTGTGTTTATGCTTCGTTCCTTTAGTTTTTCATTGTTTTTTCCTTCATTCAGCTTTTCTGTTGTCTTCTTCCATCACCGCTTTTCTCATTTCCTCCATCCATCCACTGCCATTCCCTCTGTTCACCTTCAAACCGATCTCGACCCGCTTTCCTCGGCGCTCTCTCCGTCACGTCCTTGTAACGAGCGTCGTATTTAACCACAGCATGTAAATCTGATCCATCACACTTTTATTGGTTCTGTCTTAAATCCTAAATGAGCTCGAGACACAAAGGCAGACAGAGAAGATGAATGGGTTTGTTGTACCTCCCAAGGTCGGCATTGTACTTTGTCCACATCAGAGGAGCTGCCGGCTGTAATGAGGCCCTGACACCGTCCAGAAAGAGCGCTGGAAATTAAACCCATAATCATTCTCACTGCTGCAGCTCCTGCCATCAAATTCCCCGGTGTTTGGGATTTTTCTGTTTAGATTTGCTTCTCGGTGTGCAGTTTAGACTCTGGGCTCCTGGTGGCTGCAGCAGGAAAGCGCGGGGGTCCGGTGCTGCTCGGGTCTGAGGTCACCGAGGTCCCGGGCTGGCAGATTTCTAACACCTACGCTGCCAGCTGCTGCTGTGGCTGCTCAGAGCTGGTGTGGAGGAGAACAAGAAAAAACAGTTTCACCCTGCATATGTAAAAATAATATCTGAGAGGATATCTCCGGCTCCTTCCCCGCTGTGTCAGGCAGGTGATGCAGAACAGCAGAGAGTTTCAGAAACTCCGACCGTTTGTCGCACAGTGTTTCCCACACATTGACTTTACTCGGGCGGGCTGCCCAGGCATCTCTTAGATTTATTCTTACCATGCATATGCTTTATTAGTGGACCTCACTCTGGGAGTTCACTTACTGCTAACCAGGAACTGATAGCAGGCAGATCACAGCGCTGAACTCCTCCTTCAGCTGCTGTCTAAAGCCTCTGTTATATTTTCCACGTCCGCAAGTCCGCTCGGGTCAGAACGACATAAATGCATCATCAGATGTTGAGCACGAGGGGCCGTGTGGACGTCTGCTTGCCTTCCTGTTTTTTGGAACGGTGCAGACTTGTTCACGATAATCGGCGGCGCCCTTGTGGCCGCAGACACTTGTCTCTTGGATGAGTGTTCTGGAACACAATTTCATTGTATGTCTTGACATCTAATGACAATAAATTCTTCTTGATTCTTGACGATGCACCAGCTGTATTCCAGCGCCCCAGGCAGCAAACTTTAAGAAGCATAGCAGAAATGAGGACTCGGCAACGAGAGAGGCTCCCATCCTGCGGTCGGACAAACCCGACTCTGCCATCTTGGACGGTCATCCTGGCCAGTCTAACCAGAACCTGCAGGACGTAGAGAACTGGTCAGCAGCGACCACCATCATCGATTACAGTCCACGACGCTGGAGCTGGAGTTTGTCCACAGGATGAGGAACCGAGTAAAGAGGCAGCTGGTTATTTCTGCACTCTTTATTGTCACAGTCAGTATAATTCATTCATTTCATTAAGAAAACGTGGTTCCACCTCCTGTGTGCATGCACAGATGTAAGCACAGGCTCATTCTGTGGGAAATCTTTCATCACTTTAGCATAAAAAGACATTTTGTTGGCTGGGGTCTAAAACCTTTGGCCCTTTGGACACCAAATTCCAGTGAGTGTTTCTCAAACTGAACGTTTGATGAAATTCCTAAAAGGCACTCTGGATGGACTGCCTCGGGCCACGGCCGTTCCCAGCACAGAGGCATGGAAGCTAATGCCCGATAGCTGCTGACAGCTTTTAAAAAAGGGAAAAACAGTGTAGCTCTAGTCCAGCTCATCCTTCATAAAGGGTTCAGTTTGTGTTGAAACTGCCTCAGAGAAGTATTTATTCAGTTCCAGTCCAAAAAAGCCCACACAGTGGAGGCCTGAACGCCTGGTTTAGTCAGTTTATGCCAGTAAGGAGAGAGCCGTGAACATGGAGGAGGGGACCCAAACGCAGAAAGAAGAGTCCAAAATCCAAATCTTTACTTAAAAATAAGCCGTGGTCGGGAAGGCAGGCGGTGAGGCAAACATTTAAATGAGGAGCAGGCAAAAAAAAAGCTAAATCTGTGACACAATCCAAAGCAATGACAGGAGGAGATAAACCTAAACAGACCCAAAAAGCTTGACAGGTGATCTGGCAGGAAGCAAAGGGAATCAGGGGGTGTGTATAAACTGGGGCGAGTAATTGGCAGCTAGGGAACAGGTGTGGAAGAAAACACGGGGGAGACTAATAAGGGCAGGACCGACAGTCCGAGAGGGACAAATAACAAAGGAAGGAGGTGAAAGTGACCGCCACACACCAGGACCAATGATCCCAAAGCAGGAAATAACTCTGAAACCACGGAAACCAGCAGCAAACCTGCCTCCCTCCGTCTGGGCCGAGCGGCGCCTCCACGTCCAAAGGAGACCAGTGAGGTGGGAAGAGCAACCGATGCCTCCGAGGTGAGGAGTTTCAGGAGGCCCCGAGGCAGAGTTACAACACAGTGGAGGAGGTGGCTGGGACCTGAGGATGGAAATCCAAACCTCCACCCTAACCCTAACCTCCGCTGAGGGGCTGAAGGTTGTTCAGCACCGGCACATCTTCAGGGTTATGTTTCAGTTTTTCAACGTTACATTCAGGCAGATCGTTGTGTGTCTCATTGTTGTGGATGCAATGATTTTGATGAGTAGTTGTGTTGTTAGTCTGCAGACAGAAATAAATGAAGTTTGAACAGAAGTGTCTAAAAACATCAGTATGTTCACAAAAACAGCGAGGAGACCATGAAGGCTCGTGTGCACACATGTAGTCAGAGCTGTCAGAGCAACACACACACACACACACGCTTGGCTGCAGTCTTACACTGACGTTCGCTCTCAGTCAGCATCGCTTTATCGATCGTGGCGTGCTCTGGTTTTCTGGTGAGAAGCTGCAGGAAATCAAATCAGCGCTGGTCAGGGAAGCGTGGCGTGGAGTCCCGCCGACCTCCAGCTCCAAACACGCGCCGCCTCATTGTTGGCTTCCTGCCGGCAGCCGTTAAAGCTCAGAGTCCTCAGAGGGAATCTGGCTGTCTGGCCAGGAGAAATGAGGGGATGTCAGGTTGATGTCACGGCAAACAGATTTAAGTACCTCAGTTTCACTTCTGATAAACTCCGTGTTTGTTCAGCCGCTTCTTGTAGAAAAGGTGTCATGGTGGATATCAAATTCCCGTCCCGACTCTCGTTAATGCCGTACCGTTTTGACATTTTGAGACCCCTGAGAAGTGAAAGTACTCCCAGAGTAACTGGCCCTAAAGCCGGATTTTATGGCCGGATGCTAGAAAATAACGATGTTGTTCCACCACAGAGGAAAGCAAATGTGTTTATAGCTGCTCCACACTCGAAGGTGGAGTGGAAAGCCTGCCATAAAAGAGAAGGGAGGGGAACCACAAAAGTGACACCAATATTTGTGTAACAAATGAAAAGGAGACCGGCTCATCTTTCACCTCCAGGCGTGGCAGCGGGATCATCTGAAGTTTTCAGGAATGGTCGGAAACAGATGCCTCCCGAAGAGTTTCCGTCTCCACTGGAACATCTGAGGGCTTCTGATGAGGACCTGCCAGGTTCACAGCTAAACATCAGCCCTGTACCAGGTTACGGTTGGGCTCTTTATAGACGTAGTGGAAAGCATCTGACATGAAGTCTCATTCATTTTCCATTTGGGAAGTTAGTGTCCACTCACCACCAATACCATGAACACAGTTTTGTTCCACCCTTCAAATTTCACCAGAGGAACATTTGCATAGCTTCTTTTATTTTGAAAATTCACTATTTTCTGTGCCATTCCTGTGTCTCACTTCCTGCCCTGCTTACCTGCGGTCACGTAATTATGGTAATTCAAAGTGCGTTTGATCAGGTGAGGGCAGGTTACAGGTGTATCGGCGGCGATCGCCCATTTTAAAGGGTTAAGCGATGCAGAACATAAAGATGTGCTCTGCGGCACACGTGGCTCAGTAACAGCTGTGTCAGAGCATTCCCGGCATAATCCTAACTGAAATGGGACACCAGTGACCTGGTGACTGTGGCCCGGCATCCACACGGGATTCTCTGTCATGTGTCACTTTGTGGCCATGCCCCCTCATATGTATGCAGTATCCTACAGTCTCATTGGTCGTTTCATCCTTGAAGTTGAGAAAAGTTTCATTGTTGTTTGGACGCCACGTCTCAGTTGATCGCTCCCTTCGAGGCCCTCCTGACTGAGGTTAAAGCTTTATGGTCTCTAGACGGCACGTCTTTCTATGGAAGCTTGCCTCCAAAAAGACGCCATCCATAACTCAAAATTTCACTCAATATCTCAAAATGTTGACTTAGGTCTGCCAATCAGGAAGCTCTGTGAAGGTACGCCATTTCCTCGTTACCTGGAAGCAGGAGGCTGAAGGCATCAGCTGTCCAAACATGAAAACTGATGATGATTTTCTTACCTTATAAATCCTGTGTTAGGCTTAGTAAATAAATCCCCGGCCACAAACTGGAGGTCAGGTGTCCTATAGGAGGTGGATGGTCAGTGGACGGAGGTGGACCCTCTCACACTGTGAGAGGCTCCTGGGTTGGAACCCAGGGGAGGCAGCAGGACTCTGGACCTGCTGGTCTGTCTTGGTTTCAGGAGCTTTGACGCTGTCTTTAGTTTTGAGTCTTCTGCCCTGGTTTGTCTGTTTGTGGTGTCTCGTCTGTTTCCGGCTCTGCTGCTGGTGCTGAGCTGCTTCCTGCTGTCACTCACAGGCTTTCAGACATTTCTCCTATTTATTATCTTCTCTCGTCCGTTTTTACTGCGCAGCGTGGCCGCATTTTTCTGCAGAAACAATGAATGAAAATACGTGTGTGTGTGTTTTTCAGGACCTATGCACTGCGACGTGTCCGTGATGCCTTCAAGGCCAACAGGAAAGTAGAGGATCCAAAAGCTGTGGAGAGACTGATGGAGGAGGGGCAGCAGACACTGGCACTGATACAGAGACAGGTATGACACACACACACACACACACACACACACACACACTGCTGTCTTTGTGAGGCCACTAAGTACAATCTGAGTGGGGAACGTTCTCCGTGGTCTTGCAGGGTTCCTGCAGGTCGTTAAAGTCTGAAATGAAAAAGAAGGCTTTACAATGATTTGCTAAAAGCTGCTGAAGGCGTGAAGCAGCAGAGGGTGTTTTTAGACGTGTCGAAGGAGAAAGAGACTTTTTTTAATTGCTGCAGTTTCATGTGCTGAGCTCAGCTATTGTTTCATGGTTGCACCAGTGATGGAGGGCAGTGATCTAAGACCCCACAGCAGCATGCAGCACGGGGGTGTCAGGGGCCAGAAGGGTCCGACTGAGCCCCCCCGGATGTCTTTGCAGAATGTGGAAACTGTAAGAAAAGCAGGTCAAAGGCTCAGACTGTGTTTTGGCACCAT